>OX422212.1:560759420-560916920 GCA_949130495.1 Sambucus nigra | reverse complement strand
TGTTTCTTTTCAACTTAAAATTAAAACCAAGTGAAATTAGATTAAACACGCACTTATATTAATTTCACTAAAACCAAGTTAATTAACCCAAGTCCTAGAAATTTGCCTAACAAAATATTTTTTCATTTTAGTAAATTAGGCCAAACCAAATTTTAACAAATTAAATTAACGACTTGAATTAACTACACATTACCCAATGTTAATTTAGCACCAAATTAAACAAGTAGTGATTAAACCAAATTTTATCTTTTTTCCTAAGCATGCGTTCTAGGTGATATAACAAGATAAAATGAAACAATGAATCACTACGCCGCGATTGACGAGGAAAAACCCACAATGGGAAAAAACCTTGGACGACCCTAGCCTTAAGTCCACTAAGTATGGATTTACAAATTACAAGACATAAAGACTTACAACACTCGACTCGATCCCTCTCAAGCCCCGATGCTTCTTCTTGTAAACACCTTCGCCTAGTAGACAATCCCGGAGCTCGACCAGAATCTTGGCCTTCACCAATGAGACATAGGTACACCGTCAACCACACATGGTGCCTTTCACCACATGAGAATACCGCAGCAAAACAAGCTCTTCTTCTTTATGGGATTTAGAAGAAAACCCAAACTTCTCTTGAAATGGTAGAGATCAAACCGGTGCCAAACTCCAAGCAATGATATATATATATAGTATCTTGGATAAACAAACTTTGGGCGAAAACTAGAGTGTTAAATTTTTTTTTTCTTGAACAATTACACTCAAAACATGAACTTTTTCCCTTTTGAATTTTTGCTCTCAAACTCTCTCTTGGAGATGGGAAGATGTGAAAAAGTTAAACCAAAAAGGTTGGTTCCCGCACTAGTTAAGTTCTGTCAAAAGTTAGTGGGGGTAAAGATGTGGGAAATATGAAAAAAACTACTCAAAACTGCCAAATACCCGTTCCCACCAAATCTCATTCGAATGAGATTTGTCGTTCGAACGAAGTCTCGTTCGAACGAGCTTCTAACGAAGTTCCAGTGTGAACTCGTTAGAAGCCTCGTTGGATATCTTGTTCGAACCATCATTCTCGTTCGAATGATACTTTGAACGACATTCCAGTGGCCTATATGGGAACTCGTTGGCAAACTCGTTCGAACGACATTGTTGTTCGAACGACAAACTCGTTCGAACGACATTTCGAACGAACTTTCAGAAAGTTTGAAAATTCTGTTTTTAGCCCAGAAACTTTATATACTTTATTTTAAAGTTTTAATAAAATCTTTCTGAAAGTAAACAACAGTTTTAAATAAACGTTCACCCAATATAAATTGTTCCAAGCTCCTATATATATATATATATATATTAAAATGCTTTCATACCTTAGGAGCAACGGAACCAATGTTGTTGACGTAAAAACGAGACACATTAAACTCGGTATTTGATGAAGCTTTAATATCTTGGCCGCTTCGTCTTCAACAAACACGTCATAGGCTTAAAGGATGATCAATTAACTCTATCCTATGACTCAAACGTTTTTGTTCGGAACTGAGTCAAAACTACAAAGGACTCAATTGGAAATTTGTGTCCTTACAACAACTGATATTATAATCGTGTTTGCTGCTTTTTGAATTCTCAAACTGTAAAGATACTACAAATTGTATCATTTATTCTTGGTGTTCTTAGGAGAAACTCTTCAAATTCTAGGTCTTTGATCTTTGAATTTACCAACATTAAATACTAACCTGTTTGAGATATGTTCGCGGTATAGAGAATACGTGGATGCGACATAAATCAAATCCCTTTAGCAATTTAGGGGCCCTAGGTCAATATCTGCAGTCCAAATATCGGACAGTTTTAAGAATTTGTTTGCGGCATGACAAAATCCCTCAGAAAATTTTAGGGTGGCTTTAGGTAAATGTCTGCAACCCTCAATTGCAGCGGCATGTAGATTTCTAGTTGCGGCATGTAAATATTCCCTTGCCTAAGGTCCTTAGGTTAGTGTCCGCAGAACTTATCCCCTAGTCCAATGACTACGGCATGTAAGAATAGAACATACCTACTTCCTTAAAATAATATGCCGCGGCAGAAGTTAACTTCTAGGACGATAGAGCCCCACACTTGGTGTAGTTAGCCAATTTTTCCTAATATTTCTTATTTATCATTCAAACTTGATACATCATTATTCCTGTCGCGGCCTCTAAGAGGCCTATATATGACCATATTAACTGTGACACTTAACTGCAGACTCTCTGCTTTTCAGGTATTGCTGTAGCTATATGAACTTTGACCTAGACAAATTTCTAAGAGGCTTTTGGAATAAACATTTTAGAGCCTCTCCTACCGAACTTCTTCTTGTGTGCCCTTTGAAATCAATTGGAACTTGCCAACTGAGAAATTGCCCCAACTGTGTGGTACTAGATTCAAAATCAGACTTCGTGATCATGGAGGAAGAGGCTAATTCAAGTAATCAACCAATGGATATAGATTCCGCAACAGTGGGTACATCTGAGGTTAGGGACACACCTGCTGGCACATTTGGGAGGGCTGAAAGGCCTCTTGCTGCACTTAGTGTGTGCAGCACTATGACCTAAGAGTGGGTTGATCAGGTGGTTGAATCCTTTGAGTTTCCTGAGGGTTTGACATGCTTATCACCCGCTGCTGAACAAAGGTCATGCACGACACTTGCTAACGACGGGGTCTGCTTCCCCTCCATGCTTTCATTTATGGGTTGTGGCTACCTGTCCCTGTTCCAGTTAGAAGAATTTTCCAGACGATGAAGTTAGCCCCAACCCAATTGGATCCCAATGGATGGAGGGAAATTCTTTCAGCTATTGTGCCGTGGAAGGATGTATTCAAGAGAGACATTACTCCTATGGAGATTTTCCACTTCTACCGCCCAAAGGAAAACCCTGTAAAATTTGCGAGGTATTATTAATTTTCTGTCCGCGATAGGGACGAAACCCTTTATTCTGGGAGGCCTACCAGTGTACAGAACTGGAAGGGAAGATATTTTTTCATTTCTAAAGAAGGGTGGGAGATCCACCCCCAAGAGACTGAGAGGGAAAGAACCCTTAGGATGCCGCGAAAGTGGGGATGTCCCTCTAAGCTTGGTAAATAACTTTTTGAATTATGGCCGCGTCCCCTTTTTACAGTTGCATATTATTCTCCTAATTTTTCTTTTGTACCAACCTTTGCATTTTTTTGCAGCTCTTGACAATTTGCCGCTAAGTGAGTGGCAAGAGAAGAGGATAAGGAGGGTTGCGGCAGTGAATGCTAACGACAAGAAGTTCAGCACACTTGTGACTTTAGCCTCTATTTTTGAAGCACGCTACTTAACCAACACATCTATTCCCAAAGAGATGGCCACAGAAGGTAATACTCCTTTCTCTTATTAATACTGTGGCAACTATTTTAAAACTTTAGATATTTACTACTTCATTTCTTCTTTCAGGTGAGGAAATTAATAGGGAGCTTTTGGCTGCCCAACTGGCAGAAATGGATGAGGACGCAACTATCTTCAATAAGACAGAAAGGCAAGGGAAAAGGAAGAGGACAAAGTCTAAAGCTCCTGCCGCGGTGCCTTCTGGTGACCAAGTTGGTCCTACCACTCCCCGAGATCAGGCAGTGGATCAAACCAATGCTACCGTGTCCTCACTCAAAGTTGAGGAGTTTACCCCTCATGAGAGGCCTGAGGGTACTTTTGACGATGATATTGGGGCTAACTTGGCTACGGCAGAGTTAATGTCAATGTTTGAGCAAATTGAATGTTACGGTAGCTCTCCAATCCATTAAAATTCACCTCATCCAACAATTATAGCTGTTAATGCCAACCTGGCAGCTCCTCAATACCGTGCCAATATTGCTTTTGATGGCCGTCCACGACCTCAACTTAGGCAGCCCAACCCTGAATCTTCTTGGGACACAACTACGAGGGATGTCCTCAGAATGAAGAGGGTCCCAGATGTCACGGACCTTGATCGCCTCGTGGATGAAGACACGATGACTTGGAGGATTATGGTATCCAAAGTATGTTAAGGGTGAGTGCAAGTACCTTCTCAGCATCATTTTCACATTTCATATTTAATTCTAACGTTAAATCTCTTTACAGGCCACGAACGTTGTGATGTCCCAAAAGAGGAAGTATGAAGCCCTTTATAAGCTGAAAGAGGCCACGGAGAGAGTGAAATCTGCTGACCTGGAGAAATCTAGAGTGGCTTCCTTTCAAGCTGGGAATCAGTCCTCTGTCGTGGCACTTGAGGCTTATAAGATGGACGCCGATAAGAAGGTTAAGGTCGTGAAAGATGCGAAGAAGGATATTGAGGATAACTTTAAATAAGCTGTAGCGTCTTTGAGAATTGCGCAAGCTCAAGCCGCTGAAGCGGCAATAGAAAACTTTAACTCCTCCAGAAGAAGTTCGATGAACTAGAAAGCGATGCTAAGAATTATGATGAGGCTTATATCGCGGCCATTAAGAAAATGGAGGAAGACCACGTTGTGGCTAGTAAAAAAAGGATGAAGACCATGCACTATCCAATTAGCCATTGACCACTCAGTGGAATCCTTCAAAGGCTCCAAGGAGTTCTTCCTCATCACTAACAGATCTTATATCCACGGCTATCAAGAACTAAGATATAGGGTGGAAAAGAACTTCCTAAATGCCGCGACCATAATTAAGTCTTGCAGCGTTGGGGATGCTGAGCATGCTTCCTGCGTGGCTGAAATGAAGGCCACGATAAAAGAGAGGGCTAGGCAAAGGGCATAGGCTGAGGCAGCGGCAGCTGAGTTACTATTACGGAGGGAGATTAGGAGGAAAAAGAAGATGATACTGCATCTTAGTCTTCATTTCTGATCATTGGGGCTGCGTCCCTCTTAACTTGTAAACTTATTGATTTTGAATAGCTGCGGCCTTTTGTCTGTAAATAATATTTTTCCAAGGCTTTTGCCTTTTTAAGTTTTCTAATTTGCATTCCCTGCTCTTTATTTTTTCCTATGCTTCAATACTTGCAATGTTTTTTATACTCCTTACTGTCTGTATAGATGTTTGATTCCTTGATTGAATGAACTTTATAAATTTCACTGCGAGCTATGATCATCCAAGCCGCGGTGCCAATTGAATATGACTTGGGAGCTGTGGCTCAACTTCTTTAATTTTTTTAACACTTGCCGTCTTCATTGTATATCAGTGTTCCTGTCGCGACACTTTAGCACTAGTCCATTTCGCTCTGCTTCATCTTCCAAGTGAATAAATGAGCCCTAGCCATATTAATGGGCTGCGACCATTTTGAATGTTTGAATACCCTCTATTGTAGCTTTATTTGCATACCTTATTCTTCCAATGCTATTTCCTTTGATGTTTGAATCGATGCTTTAAATACTCCTTCATGTTTGAATGTATTATAATTTTTGAGGAGGGAATATCTACTTCACTATTTGCTTTGATGTTTGATTGCCCAATTGGATGGAGACTTTTATAGCCACAGTCACATTAATAGGGCTGCGAATCCTTACAAGCCCTTGCCACAGCGTGCTGGGCTGGGGCCATCCTTTTGTAGATTTGGTATACTTCATGATATCAGTGCCACATCCTCTTTACAGCTTCTTATAGTCGCTTTAACTGCCTTTCATGACTTTCCTTTAGTCACTTTAGTTGGGCTCCATAGCTTCCTTGAGTCGATTGGGTTATTTTCATCCCTCCTGGGCTAGGTATTATAAAGCTTCCCCAAGCTATGTTTGGATATATATAATGCCTTCCCAGGCTATAATAGGATTATTCGCAAACAATTAAGTCTTCAGCCCCTTTAAATATAGGATTATCCGTAGACAATTAAGTCCTCGGCCCCTGTAGGTTATTAGCCTTCCCGGGCTAGGTATTATGAAAATTCCCTAAGCTAATGTGCAGGAAAATTTTAAGCCTCCCCAGGATGGGTTATGTTATTAAGCCACCCACAGCTGTTGATATATATAAAGCCATCCCTGGCTAGGTATTATAAGCCCCCCAACTAATGATGCACCTCGAAAGCTAAGAATGGGCATTGGAAGCCCTTGTAACTAATAACGCTTTCTGATAAATGCTTTTGAGAATGAATGTATCCATAATATGCTAGAATATAATCTCTATGAGTAATGTTGCAGACCAATTCAGATAGCTGCTCTCAATAGTTGCTTTCGCCATTTTCAATTATCACTTGCCTTCAGATAATCAAGCATCACTACGGGCGTTGTGGGCCCATTTAGATATTATCATTCCCTATATAACATATTATCTCAATTCGGAATCTGTTTAAGACAAAGTGTCTTTTATAAGATAACCTTTTATGGAATCGAGAAATCAAAATATGGCAGTAGGAAATATGCGAAATATAAAGTGAACTTAATTTCATATATCTATTCATATATTCATGACTTTGTTAGGACAATACAAAGTTAACATAAAACTATTCAAAAGAGTTTTCACTAAGGACATAAATAGATGAAACATAAATATGGGCATAAAAAGAAGAATGTGGCATGTGAGACTAGGTTGCATCCCTTAGGCATCCTTGAGAAAGCGCTGCAGCATCCCCTGCCTTACGAGCCTCTAAATTTTATCTTTGAGAGCATAGCATTGCTCAGTATCATGGTCGTGATCCTGGTGGAATTTGCACCACCTGGATTTGTCCCTTTTGTGGGGGCATTGCCCTCAGCTTCTCTGGCCATCAGATCAACTTATCCTCCTTTATAAATTCGAAGACGTCCTCAATTTGGAAGGCCAATGGGGGTATAGGCCTTAGAGCTCCCTTCTGCCTTTTTCTGATTTCCTTTTCTGGCTCTTGCTAGCTGCTTCGGCGCCTTGGAACTTCTAAGGATGCGATAATAGTGATCCTAGGTGCCGCACCCACATTGGATGAAGCTACGGCCTCTAGCATGAGGACCCTCTGAGTCAAATAGTTGACTTGAGTTTGGAGTTAAGCATGACTGTCATAGAGATGGTTAAGGTGATTGTACAATTGCACAATCTCATCTTTGACTTTCGTGGTCTGGATGGAGTCTCCTTCCATTTTATGCTTTGTTAGTCTTTAAAAATATATATATATATATAATATGAGACAAAACTAACAGAAGTGAGTGATTACAGAAATAAAGGATGAACAGAGTATAAAGTTGGGATGTAGCATTTGCACTGCTGCATGGTATTTACTGATGGGGCCATGACCAGTGAGGCACATAAGTGTACTGCCGTGGCCCTTTGAACAATGTAACTCTCCTAGGTTGAGCTCGAGTCCGCTCGATGCCTTTAAGCTGCTGTGGTCCATCTCCACTAGTAGAGGCTGAAGTCAGAAGAGTAGTTGAACTACCAGTCTGCATCTAGAACTAGGCAGTGAATGGAACATACATCGTGGAATTAAAATCCAGAAGATGAGTTTTTCTCCCGAAACACATGGAGAGCACACCTACTAGGGTCTATCCAGGATAAAATAACCTCTCGGTGCACAAAACGACACAATTTCAATGACAAACCCCAGATCATAGGTCAAGAACAGGAAAAAGGGAGTAAATATAATTCTTCCCAAATCACTCACCTTTACGGGGCTAAAGCCCATCAAGCTTTCCAACATCATCTAGGTGAGGCGATATTATAGGGGTATGTAAAATAGATCTAAGGTCATAAAATGGAGACCCTAGAGCAGATCTGAATATACAAAATACCCATTCAAGGGTGTAAATATAAAATAGAGATCAATAACCAAAATTTACTCATGAGATGATGATCCAAAGGATCCTCATGAACAAAATAAGGTGTTTAAGAACTTGAAACATAGAGAAACAAGATTGAAATAACTCGTTTCCCATAGACAACGCCAAATTGATGATACGAGAAATTATCCACTAGTTGTTCTCGTACCAGCAAATCAAGTGTAAAGGGTATAATAAGCAAATAGAGCAAGTAAAGAGAGATAAAAGACAAGATATATAGTGGTTCGACTATAAAAATGAGCCTACATCCACTTTGGTGCCACACTCTCACTATATATGCTGTTTGGTACATAGTTATTAGGCCTAAAGAGGCGTACAAGCATGAGAATAGAATATAGTATATGACTATGATGATTCTGGGGTACCGGAGAGATGACTGCAATGCCGGCAGGTATCCCCAAGCTGGACCGAGTGGTCTGGCGAGCGTTGTGGAGAGAATAATCAGCTCTGAGCTAAGTGTTGGTGTAAGAAATGGACCCGGATCCGGAGGAGGGAAAAATGAATCTGCCCCTTATCTCGATGTGTGGGCCTCTATATATAGGAGGTGTAGGCACTGTATTATTGCTGTGATGAGAAGATGCTGCGGCTAACTGAATGGACATGCTTCATCCGCAACTTGTAGTGTATAAGGAGCCGCGACCTATTTGCATAGGGCTGCAGCAGGTATGTGAGGCAATGTAACACTAGCCTATATGAATAGGGCCGTGGCTGTTAGATGACGGTACACTTCAGTATTGCTTTCCACGACAGTGGGGTACAATATCTGTACTATCAATTATTATCTTCATTTAATCAAAACTAAATCCCTTCACTTTTAACTAATTAAGACATGATCCTAAATTTTAACGTTTAACCTCACAAATATTTTATTTTAACATTCCTGCAATAGAAACTTAATTTAATTATAGAGTGATCATAGAATTTAGTGTGTTGGGAAATGATTTTATTTGGTAATATAACTCTACACTCAAATTGGTAATGCATATACTTCTTACAACCAAATATATGAGTTAGGTATAAAAAAATAATAGTTCACACTACACCAAATCTGTCGGATTATCACGGTCATTAACCTTGACAAGTTGGACTTGTCAAGGTCAATGACCGTGACAATTCTGGGGGTGACAACGTTTGTTGTCACGAACTTGTCACGGCCATGTCACGGTCCTTGACCCTGACAAGTTTTGTCATGGTTAAGGACCGTGACAAACCCGTGACATTTAATAAAAAATTATCACACTCAATGACCGTTACACGACCGTGACAAGTTTCCTTTGTCACGGACTTGTCACGGTCATTGATCGTGATAATTCTGGGCAGAATTGCAAAAAATGTGCTGGGCAGTATGGCCACTGCCAGTGCCCAGCAGTATATATGTACATATTATAGCAACGTTGTACCTGTTCAAACATTATATATCCGAATAAAATAGAGATAATGCAAATATACATTAAAAACAATATGCATCGCGATATAATCCAAATATAATTCAAATGTAACAACTTAAAACAATTCAATTCAAATAATAATGTCACTACATGTCTGGGGTAGGGGTAGCTCTGAGGAGGTGAGTAGACCACACGATATATGAATTGATACATCCAGCAATATATATCGTGCCTCATTATTCGCGCAACCACAATGGGGAATTCTCCTTCCCGGGTATCACAAGCGTGACGATCACCTTGGACTCGATGTCTTGAAGCAAACGTCCATGAAGTGGCATACCCTAGACGGTATTCGTGTCCCTCACCCCCCGCCCTATCTTTTGGCCATTAAATATGTCCAGTATAAACACGCTCGGCCAATCAAGTGTCAACATCGATCGTTTGAAGGGAGCCAACACTACACCAAAACAAGCGATTTGTAAGTGTTTTAAACACTTACAAATGGCATTTGTAAGTGTTTAAAACACTTACAAATCAGCGCGTTGCAAAAAAATTATAAGTGTTCAAAACCGTTGCAAATGTTATTTGTAAGTGTTCATTGGGAACACATATCCGTTTTGGGAAACCGTTGTAAAAAACTTTGTAAGTGTTCTTAACACTTACATATTAAACTTTTGCAAGTGTTTTCAACACTTACAAAATTTTTATTTGCAAGTGTTTAGAACACTTGCAAAATTCAACAGCTTTTTTAATTTACAAGGGTTATAAACACTTGCAAAAGAAAATATATATATTTGTTTGTAACGGTTTAAAACACTTACAAATATTAATAGGAAGGAAAACAATGTTCATTTTGTAAGTGTTATGAACACTTACATAAATTAAAATATTAAAAAAAATAAAAATTAGCCACCACGTACCACCAACCTCACATATAATAAACAATAAAAATAGCTAAAAGCATAACAATTATATCCAAACACTTTCGTACAATACTTCATGATATGTTCAGCATAAACAAGCACTCTCATCAAGAAAGAAAGCAAGAACTAAAGGTATATAGTGAGTATTCTCCTTAACAAACTTCATACATCTAGTTATTGTATCCAAATACACATGTTCCACAACCCTATTAGTATGGCAAGGAAATCGTGTCGATAAGAGCATTGTCACTAGTTCCCTCAAGATAACCATTGCCAGTACTCACCGCCTCGTCGCTAAATGACCCTCTAAGTGCATAACAAATTAAATCGGAGCTTCTACCACTTCAGCATTCCTATCGGCAGAAGATGAAACGACACTACCAATGAGAGTCTGTTAAAAACCTGAACAACATCACGAAAGTCAAATTTAGCAACAATTTTATGCGATTGTGGACATAAACAAATAAGTGACTCTTAAAAAGGCAAGCACATGAGACATAAATAAATGCAAAACCAAGTATGGACAACACAGTTATATATTAGTTGTTATGTAGTTAGTATAACATAGTGGCAAGGCCTAATAAGATGCATTCACAGTGAATATATGACTTTTGTTTACATAAAAAAAAACTAAATAACGTATAGTGATGTTAAGTCATACCATAGGTTTAAGGAAGGTCAATAACTTGGCAATAGTTATATTAATTACTCAGGGGAGGTTTTTGGCTATTTGAATCCAATGCTTATGAAACACAGGCTAAATTAAAGAGTGTATACACGTTCACAGACGGATCAGCAAAAAAGAGGAAGGTAAAACTCGTGTATCCATTTCTATGCCCAGTCATGATATATTAAGAATATGGCATTGAAATTGTCTTGGGATTCAATGTGGCCTTTGCAATATGCCTAATCATATAGAAAATCCAGAATAATGGGAGTAGAAGAATATTGACTAAAGCTGTCAATTTTGTGTTTTTTAGTTGTTCCTTGTGTTTCAAAGCCAATGTTGTGTTGAGTAGCTTGAGGCGAGGATGCAACACACAAGGTTGAGTTGCTTTTTGGGGAGATAGAATTTTGAAAGTCATCTCCAAATGCAGTTGTAAAATCTTCATCAAAGAAGTCCATGATGTCACACTCACCCATGAAGATTGGATCCTCCATTGCCTGTAAATTTAATAGTTGTGATATTATCCATTTATTACCTCATGTAACACATTTTGAACTTCATAGTGAATTTCATTTACTGGTAATTGGCCATAATGTTATTTGATGTGCATGTCTCAATAATATATGATATGGGATAGTCCAAAGAACAAATTGTACACTGAGTATTTGGATTCCAACTCATTTTTCAATACACAATACTTAGTCATACAAAATGAATCGAAATCCTGAATGGGGCAACAATGAGTGAACCTTAACAGAAATCCGATAAAGTGAATCTATTTATAACCATACAAAATGAATCTTAACAGAAATCCAAGAGGAGAAGAAGAAAAGAAACAAAAGAGGAATTAGAAAGAGGAAGAAAATGGAATTTTTTATTAATTTTGTGATGCCCGTATGTTTGCTATAATCATTTATTTACACTAACTACAATTTGTCAACAACTCAAACTAACTTGTCACTAACCAACTAGCCACTAATTAACTTTTGAACTAACCAACTACCAAACACCTCTAACTAACTTTTTGACTAGATAGGACCAGTTAGTTATGATTCATAATTGTCGTACAGAATTGGAGCTCTGTCAGTTACCAATATACAAATTTAAGTTAGAAAATTGTATATGAATGAAAGCAAGACATCAAAGCACTAAGTCGCCCGATCAAAGCGCTAAGTCTCCCGATCACACATCACTTTGACAAAACTAAAGAATTTTACATTGATGAGTGAAGTGTATAGTGAGCCATCAAAGCGCTAAGTCGCCCGATCACACATCACGCACTGTGTGTCGCGTTTGGACCATCGTGAACCACCATATCATAACCTTTTTTTCCACAAAGTATTATGTGTGTGTGGCGGTGGGGTAATCTATTTATATATGAAGTAAGTATTACTGACTAAATATATACAAAATAATGTCGAAACTGTCAAAATTTGGTAATTGTTGAGATATGTAAAGGTTGGTTGGCAGAACTGCATAAATGGGGTTAAAAATTAAGTGGCAGGAGAAGTAAAACTGTATAGATGGGGAGCCAAAATCCAAAAAAATGAGAATATTGAGGGTCAAAGTCAGTTATAAACACTAGGTGGTCCAAGGAAATTGCCCTTAAATTAAACATGAATAAATTCTCCTAAAACCACTAACCTGACTTTTCTTGGTTGGGATTGTAGTGTTCTTGTTGATCAATCTAGTAAAGATACCTCCAAGCATCTCAATACCAAGTGATAGGGGATTAATATCTAGTAGAAGCAGCTCTTTAACATCACCTCGAAGGATACCGCCCTGAATAGCAACTCCCATGGTAACTGCTTTATCAGGATTCACCCCTTTGCTTGGGCTCTTGCCAAAGATTTTTGAGACCACTTCCTGCACCTTTGGAACACGAGTCATCCCTCCCACAAGAAGGACCTCATCCACCTCCTTGGTTGATGTTCCATTGTCTTTAAAAAAATTCTTGCATGGGCTTTTAGTCCTCTCGATCAAGTTATGTACCAAAGCCTCGAATTTTGATTTAGTCAATGTGATGTTCAGATGCTTGGCACCAGATGCATCTACAGTTATGAATGGCAAGTTAATTTTTGTCTGAGAGGTTGATGAGAGTTCTATCTTATCCTTCTCAGCTGCCTCCCTGAGTCTCTTCAAGGCCAACCTGTCTTTTGACAAATCAATAGCCTCTGTTCTCTTGAATTCGTTCACTAAGAAATCCAAGAGAGCATTGTCAAAGTCCTCTCCTCCCAAGAACGTGTCACCATTTGTTGCTTTCACCTACACAAAAGATGAACATTAGTGTGCACACATTTAAAAGATACGAAGAATGAATTAAACTCAGGTGAACTTTCCCACCTCAATTACACCATTAGAAATTTCTAAGATGGAAACATCAAAGGTTCCACCAACAAGATCAAAAATTGCTATTAGACTCTGTTTATTATTTAAACCATACAAGAGTGCAGCAGCGGTGGGATCGTTAATAATTCTCTGCACATCAAGGCCAATAATTCTCCCAGCACCCTTTGATCTTGCCTCTGAGCATCATTGAAATAAGCTGGAACTGTGATAAGGGTTACTGACTTCCCAACATAAGCCTCTGCAGTTTCCTTCATTTTGGTTAAAATGAAGACTCCAATTTGGCTTGGTGAATATTATTGACCATTAGCCTTAACCCAGGCATCTCTGTTTGGTTCCCTAACAATCTTGTATGGGACCATATTCATTTCCTTTTGAGTTTGGGGATAATCGAAGCATCGACCAATCAAACGCTTGGTCCCAAAGATTGTGTTTGTTGAATTAGCTACTTCCTGATGTTTGGCTGGAGTACCCACGAGAAGCTCTCCTTTCTGGTTAAAGGCTAACACCGAAGGAATTATCCGAGATCCTTCAGAATTTTCAATCATTGTCAAAGCCTACAGAAAAAATTACCATTCATCAACCACAACATTCAGTTTTTAGAATACCAGTAAGCTTAGTGGTTATTTACTAGAAACAGGCAACAATATGAAACATAAATCTCACCTTGCCCTCCATGATTGCGACGCACGAGTTTGTGGTACCCAAATCTATTCCAATGACATCATTCCCAATAGGTTTTGAGCTGTATCAGGAAGATAGATTAGTAGGAGTTCAAATGAGAGGATACTGAGAAACAAACTCATATGAAGTACCTGAATGGCCTGGCAAAGTTGGCCCAATTCTAACCCAAATGTGAGGTAGCCCATGATGACTTGGCATTTCCAGTTAACTGCAAAAGCATTCACACCACAACATTCAATACAAAAGTGCAACCACTTGAGCCTTTGCATACAAAAATGTCAGGTATGTTTAAGAAACAAACAATATAAACTTGAGCCTCTGCATACATAAATGCACTTTTAATGAACTATATACTTGGAGTAAACAAACAAGAGCTCCAAAACTACTACTATCACAAAAAAATTGATTACTTAAAAGTTTGAGAGAATGGTGTCAAGGAAGAAGTCCTAAACGTGGTGAATAAGACATATACTATTTTTTTTACGCGAAAGAGAAATCGTGTGAAAATCAAGCTAATGTGAGACACAAGAGCAAACATATAGGTATAAAGACATATTCAAAATTTAAAGAGACAATTCATATATGATTTTGATGAATATGTGACTCTAAGGTTCAATTTCAGATTTAGATTAACACATCAATTCATAAAGCTTAGATATATAGGTGATTATCTCAATTTTAGCCTAATAATTGGGTTGAACCTTCATTTTTTTATTTGTGCGTGTGTGAGTGTGTGTGTGTTATTATCAATTTTTTTTATTTAGTTATTATATATTTCAACAATTAGAATTTTATCACACACTTCACAATAAGACTACGAAACCACCAAACATGCACACTGAATTTTATCAAACACTTCACAATAAGACTACTCTAAAATCAAGAAGATAAACAACATTGCCTAAATATTAGGAGCTAAAATAGCATCATATGAAGAAAAACAGAAAAGCAATTAAAATGGACTTGATACTTTGCATTGCACTTTCTACTAATTTCACATTGGGATAATATATATATATATATATATATATATATATATATATATATATATATACGAAAATGATCTTGTGTGGATTGACCCCTACAGGTATAATAGAAACACTCCAAATTATACCCCAATTCGTCATTGCTAACGAGTACTAGCAAAAAGGAAAGACTTTCAGAAAGAAATATGATAAATTGTTAGAACTCACCGAGAATAGAAGAGAACTTACCGTAAAGCTGAGAATCCAATGACCCATTGCATATATATTCATAAACGAGTAACCTTATTCATGCTCAATACAAAACCCAATCAACATAACTATGTTCCTGTGCCGAGCACAACTTCAGACTTCAACTTCTGAACAAAATTCTTAATCCCCTTGAGAACTTGTCAGTTTGTGTTGCTTGACAGCAACTGCCTAGCCACAGCGTTCTCCCTGATGCATTACCTTTAGGTTGTTGAACAAGTATCTTCAATTTTCTTATATTCCACTGCATTGAAAAAAAGTGAAGGAAAAAAACTAAATTTCTTCTTGGATAATACACGTAATAATAATGAATTGGCAAAACTAGAGATTTGATTTTCTAAGTTGCACGATGATATTATGGCTCCATTTTGCTCATATAAATAAAAATACTGATTTTCTGTTCAGGTTATTATTGTTTTGATACATCTTCGAGTATGGCTAGTCATTGATCCACAAAGTGTGGAATTTATGTGTTTCATGTTGAGAACTGACTGGGGAGACCACTGTGGCGCTTAATGACATTATGCTAGATAAAGAAAACATAAATATAGTGGGCACAAATAACATGAACCGGTCTCCTGTGAATGCCAGTGGTGACATTAATTATCTAACGAGTAAGAGTGCCTCCCCAAGTAAAACTCTCCAACATTTAGATAACATTAATGTACTCTTACAGTTTACCAAATTCATATCAAACTTTATATTTTCTTTGTTCACAACATTGTGGATCTAGACAAGCAAACATATGAATAAGAGACCGACTAAAATACCAATTTAAATTAGGGTGAGATAAGAGTCCAAGTGGAACTGTATATTCAAATAGAATTATTGTACATAAATTATTGGTAAATGAGAGAAGAATATTTGTAAACCTAATAATCAAACAATAATAGGTCAGACGTAACTCATAGAAGAATAATCTAACTTGTTGGTCTTTATAGTATGGAGTAAAACTACATGTACCGACAAAAAAACCCAAAATGTTTAGCCGCCTAACAAGACAAAAATTGGTACAAGATTTTAATGTAGTGGATGGGACCCATTTCTATGCCCTGGCGGGACCCACAACAATAAGGTATAAGCGTTTAATGCGGTGGGTATGGGTTTTGGTTTTTTTTGTGGGTCAACATAGTTTTATTCTTATAGTATGTTCATTGTTTACATATTCATCTGTGTCAGAGTTTATAAGTATATATTCAACATTTAAGTTTATTTAAATACCGTAAACTTAATAATCAAACTTAAAACAATAACCTAAATCCATTTCTCGATGACATAAGAGACTAATATCAAAGGAATCATAAAAGCAACATATCATTCGCATAAAAAATCTTTTTATAGATGATTATGCACACATGACTACAGATTTATATTTACACACACATAACTACATGTTGACACACACATCCAACATTTACTCGTGTGTAAATACACACAAACACACACACACACACACACACACACATATATATATATATATATATATATATATATATATATATATATATATATATATATATAGAGAGAGAGAGAGAGAGAGAGAGAGAGAGAGAGAGAGAGAGAGAGAGAAGATTTATACCTGTATAAGAAGAATCAAAGATTTATATCTGTAGATTGAAAAAAAACATATAACGATTAGGTTTTGATTGAAAACAATCAGAGAGTTAATATCAGACTAAAAAAAATAAGAGAGACATGCGATTAGGGTTTTACCTGCGATTCCGATTTGAATGAGAGTTAATCGAAGGAGTTAGCGATTTTGGTCTTCAATCCCGATTTGAATGAGAGTTATACCTGAATCGAGACTTACAACTATCTTTTGGTTATTCAGAGAGCTTGACGCTGCTTAAAAAATAAGCTCTTTTGGTTTGCGATTTTGGAGGTCGCTTTTGGAGTGAGAGGACGCGCTATGATTTTGGGAGGGAGAATTGAGATGAGGGAGGGAAAATGCTTTTTACACTTTTTAGAAAATATATTACCCTTTTAGTGTTGGAAATAATAAAATTACAAATTTTACAACGGTTTTGAACACTTATAAAATTTGTAAGTGTCCAAAACCGTTGTAAATTTTATAAGTGTTATAAACACTTACGAATTAAATAATATTTTAGTTGCAAAATAGCCATTATGGTGTAGTGCAAATAGGGGACTGGATCATCAAAGTCCGCACGTGTCGGCGATGAAGCAGCGAGGTCCACATCCTTGTCCTCCTGCACCTCGTCCTCCACCACCACCTCCTTAAGCTTTGTCTGAAACGATAAAAAGCACATGATTAGTAAAATAAATAAATAAAAAATTTATAACGTAATTAACAAACAGTAAACTGTCCTATTACTTACAATCGTGGCCGCGACACTTGGGGACACCTTCTTATCTTCCCCTTCTTCGTCCGAACAACCACATAAGTATCGAGCCTATGTGGCATACCCCCAGGGCCACTCGCTGTCCCCTGATATAAAATAATGCAAAATTAGTATCGGCCCCGTAAAGTAAAATAATGTAGAATAATATATTTCTGTAGTTATAGAAAAATTAAATGTTACCATCATTCTATGCTCCACCTCGGCGTAAGTCGTCCGGCCGGAGTAGTGCACGTCCATCTTTTTTGCCCGATTTTCCCTCCCTGATTGGCGAGATGCCAATTGTTGCTCCCCGATCTCAGTGTCAATGAACTTTTGCCATTGTGCTAATGAGATCGACTCCTTCGACTGGATGGATTCACGCATTCGGATAACGGAATCTCGGGTCTTCCCAAAGTACTGGGTTCGCATATTTTTCTTCCATGTCTTGTGTTTCTCCCTCAACTACTCCAAGACGAAATTGCGTAGCTTTGGATCCACGCTGAATTGTTCCAGTCCAACATCGATCCTCTATAATCCAATCGCAATGGCAACAACAAATGTGTATCCCATACTCCTTTTAATTCATCTACTTAATTAATTCTTTTCATCAATTAAACTAATAATTAAAGTATAGAATTATTAATTTACTAATTTACAATGAGGGTCATGTAATACCCCGTAATTTTATGGCTTTTAATTATGTGATTAATTAAATTAATTTGGGATAATTAATTAGAAATTAATTCAGATTTAAATAACTAGCGAGACGAGAGTTAGTATTTAAATATGATTATAATGTTGAATATTACTGAGTGATTATGATAATATGTGATTATTGAATTTATTAAAATTGTCGTGAGTTGAAAATACGAAAGTTTCGATAATTAAGTTGGGACGCGCGTGTCAGTCGTGTTAGGACCCAATTTAATGGATTTAAAAGTATTTTATTTTTATGTCATCTGTATGAGCATTTTGAGTGTGCCAACGTGTCCGAAAGGGTCGAGATAGTTCGAAATCACTAGTCGGGGGTTTAGTTTAGGTCCCGGGGCATTTTTAGACAAAACCGGCAACCGAGGAGGGTATTTTAGTCATTCCTATTTTTGGTGAATAGTAACCCACAAATTTTAGACTAATAATAATAGCAAACACTTGAGTCCCTTAGGGTTTCACAACCAAAAAACCATTAGAGAGGAAGACAAGGAAGTTTCAAAGGAGAACCACCACTTAGAGGCTTTTGCACCACCGTCACCACCACCGGATAGATCGGAAAGCAAGGATAATCCCCATGCCGTCTACTTCATCGGATCAGAATCTTCATTACCAGGCAAGTGATTTAACTTGTAATAATTTAGTGCATATATCATATATGTTAGGTTAGAATTGGAGAATAACCTTGAATAATGATAATTGAATGGATTTGAAGAATTAAAATCGTAATCTGGGTAAATCTTGCATGTAGTTTAACGTTTAAGATAATAGCAGCCACGAAATTATGATTCATGGGTAGAGAATTAAATTTGTAATGAATTATATAGTGTTCTTGAGGAAAATAAGAGAACTAGGTATTTATATGAAAATTATGTGAATTGATCCAAGAAATTGATTTCCCATTTGGATTTGATGATTTAAAAACGTTAGAAATTATGTATTTATGTTGGTATGATGTTAGGAATAGATATTTGGGAGTTTGGGACATTATAATAGAGGATCTAAGGGTTAAGTTTGATGAAACCTGTAGGCAAAATTATGCAGATTCGCAATACCTGCTTGATCGATCGATCGATCCAAGAATGTCGATCGAGCGATCCTTTTTGTCGATCATTCGACCTCTCCTGATTTTTGGAAATTATTTTCCCTTAAGGTTTAATGAAGATCCCAAGGCCGATGATGATTCGTAGGGTGATTAATTTGATATCGTGGGACTTAGTTAAGGTCAGTAGGGTCTTAGTTAATGCCCGAAAAAATGGTTTACCTTACGAAATTGAATGCTATTGCCTACGAGGGACTACCGAGTGAGGTACAGTTAGAAATCATTCGAATTGAAACTATAATGGGAATGAATGCTGATGTAAGGATAAGAACAGTAACAGATGGACTTTAAGTTACTGAGATGACATTAGCAACTAATATAAGACCTAGTAACTTTTTGGGATAAGTTTAGCTACTCAAATTGATACGACGGGAGAGTTATCAAGTTAAATATATATTACATATGATATTCGGGATAAACTTGCTACGTACGAGACTTACTATATGGAATGTGTGAATACCTATATTGAAATATGATTACTTAGGTTGTTTCGAATACCTACTGTATGAATTTCTTATATTTATGACATACCTACCATACTTGTTATCACAGGAAAAAGGACCATCTTATCTTGTGTGCCTTCAGGGGGGATTTAGATTGGTACCTTAAGGACATAAGACTATGAATGACTTATTTGTGAGTTGATAAGTCAGCTGACCATGGGAGCATAGGTATGTGTGTGATCCATGGGTATGTGAACTATGTTCGCCTCCAATATGTGTGATTTGTATTGAGACGGTTCTTGAGTGATTTGGAACACGTGATCCTTACGTACGTGATGTACATGAATTTGATAGCAGAGTATGCGTGCACCACAACTTAGCCTAGGGGTGACTTATATGTATATATGTACTGAGAGTGATTTATATGTATATATATACTTGTGACTGGTTCATTGTTGCTTAGTAGATGTGAATAACTAAGATAATTGAATGGGCTAAGAATGGGAGAATTTAATTAACACTTGAGATAAGTAATTTAATGAATGTGAAAATGGGTTATGAATATGACTTGGTTGGGTGTTACGAGGAGATACCCTGGGTTAGAATGCGAAAGCAGGAGTGGTACAGACTAGTTAGTTAGAGGCATAACTAGGATGAGTTAAGGGCATACGTTAAACGTGCACATTAGTTGAGAGGTGAGAAACTCATGTGAGAGTACGCAACTAACATGTTTATAATATGTGTTGTTTAATTGTAATTTAAACACTTGCTAAAATTTTAAACTGTTTTCACCTAGGGCTCTGACCCGTTTTCCTCCAAATCTATTTTTGTTTTGTAAAAATATTTTAGGCGCCCATCCACAGGGACACCAAGCGTAGGAGTTCCATTGTAATGACGTGCTGTAGTTGCTGTGGAAGCTACAGGATCTCGGTATTAGACGCCCCACATTTATTCTTGATTCCTTCAGGGTCATTCATATCAGTAAGGGCTTGGTGCCCAATTCTTATCTAGAGATTGTAGATGCAAACTTTCATTATTTCAGATATTGGTTTAATCAGACTCTTGTATCAGGATTTTATTTATTCTAGTATTATTATTAATGGACTGTTTACTCCAGACTCAGTTTATTTCTTTTCGTTAATTATTCACATGAGATTGTTTATGCGATTGATGGTTGTTGATTTAATTACTTGGTTATTGTTAATTTAATTAATTTAATTTGGCATCTCTCTTTTTAAATATTATGTGGCTAGTAATAAATTAAGTGTTTTTGACAGTGATGCTAAGACTGAACCAACTTAATATTTTGTATTAATTTCATAAAGGAGTAGCTACCCGATATTTAATTAGCCGGGTGTCACAGGGCAATCTTACTTGCATATGAAAGGGGCACTAATTATTAATTTACAAAAAAAATTAACAACCAATCAATATTAAATCAATCAATTCTTTTACAATGGGCACTACAATATGAAGGGTAATATCTAATAAATCAATAAAAATTTAATTAAAAAAGGCACACACACGCACATATACACACACAGAACCCCCTGCCCCCTGCCGCTGCCCACTACACACGCACACACACACATATACACATGCATATATATACACACGCACATATACACACACACGCCTATACACACACACACACACACGCACATACCCCCCTCCCTCCATACTCACACGCATATATACACCACACACACAAACGCACATTTACACACACATATATACACACACGCACATATACATACACATATACATAAATGGAGAAGAAAAAGAGAGAAAACGTGCCAAAGTTGTAGAGAGAGAGAAAGTGTGCAGTCGCTAGAGAGAGAGAGAGAAATTGAGGGAAATAGAATCGGTGGAAAAAAAGAAGAGGAAGGGTTTTTTTACTGACAGAATTGTCACGGACATGTCACGGTCCTTGACCGTGACAACTTTATAGGATTGTCACGGTCAATGACCGTGACAAAAAATGCGTATTTTTTTATCAGGAACAACGACCGTGACAAGACTGGCCGGTTGAAGGGTGCCAATTTGACCATTTTGGTGTAGTATCAAGAGGGTTTCGTGTAATTTACTTCTTATTTTTAAATCTATATTTATTGTTTTTTTTTTTTTTTGGCAAGGATAAAGCTGTTTGGTTAAAAAATCACTTTATTCAAAATTTGTGGTGGGAACAATTTGAAGAATAGTGTCAAGTAAATTGCCACATCAATGTTACCTTACTTTTCCATTCTATATTGTCAATACAGTTATAGTAATGGTTACAATTGCATGAGCTTGAACTATTTCAAGGTTAATATTGCAACAATTACGATGTTAGAGTAATTTCAAATTGCCCCCCATGATAAATTATATGGTAAATTGCATCAAATCCTCTTGAATTATATCGATTTTGTAGATTGCTCCCTAATCTAAAAAAATTCGAAAAAGAGCCCATTGAATTTTGGCACCTAGCATATTTTCATTAATTTTTATGCATATTTTCTACCTATCAAAATTAATAGTTTTAGGGGATATTTGTCGAGTTCTTTAGATTAGTGGATTATCTGCAAAACCGTTTTAGTGTAGGGAAATTGGTGTAATTTACCCTAAATTATATATGTTAATAATATCAAAATAAATGATTATCTGACTTTGTAACTCTAACTAATTATACAAAGTTATAACTGATTTTTAAAGTTTCATGTGCCCAAATATTTTCTTATTGCCTTTTTTACACAATGAAGCATCATTGGACAACATTTTTAAACATAAGAGATAATTATTTTAAAGTATGGAGCGATGCTCATTATAAATTTTAATGGTGACTTTAGCGCCACCCACCCTCAAATAACATAGAAGTTTTTATATTTTCTCAGGCTCCAGTAATCAACTATACAACTATCTTTGCATTGTGGGAGTGGTATAATCATTGAATTATGATGAATTGCAGCCAATCTCAACGTCTAATTTAAACTCAACTAGTCGCATACAAGACCTGATCTTATAGATTGAGAGAGCACGTTAATTCGTTTTACTATTATTACTTTTTTTCTCGTAGCTTTTGTTTATGACTCGTCATATTTTGCACCACAAGTTTGAAAGGGTTTGAGGTGCTTTAAGATTAACAATTTCTTATGTAAATGTTTGTCCCAGACATGAAACGTGATGAAACCTACATTTTTCATTTACCACTGTTCATTTTATAACGAGAAAAATTGTAGTAAACTGTATTAATATTATGAGTTAATAACTTGTGATTTAGATTCCTACATTTTTAAAACTCCGTGGCAAACTTTGTAATGCCATCTCAACGGTACTTAAGTCTGCCCTTGTCCAAAGATATTTGCAACAATCTTACTAAGTTCGAATTTGTTCACTCTCTCCTGTTATTCGACATTTTCATCCAAGATCTTAGAATACTATAAGTTGGCAAACAAACCTAATATAGTTTATTTTCTTTATTACAAAATGTTATTCAATCAAGTATCAACTACACTGTTTAACCTTCTAAATTTAGTTGATGCATGAAAAAGACTTCGATATATTTGAATAAAACATATTTAAGAGAAGTAAGAAAAGAGAGGTGCCATTTTTATTGTTCACCAAATTGGGTCGAGTAGTCTGGATTATGATAAAGACAACACCATGAGACTGTACTAGTGGAGAACCGGAGATGTAATTGTGCTCAAATTCCCACCCACTTATGAGTTATATTCAAACTTGGATGGGAGACTTGGTCAATTCTATCATGTTTTAGAACTGGACTTGGCTTGATTCCCTGTTGAATTGACCACACTTGTAGTTGTTTACAAGCTGTAGACTGGTCTTCATCTTTACTTGGTCGGCCAAAGCTTTAACACACCAATTGTTAAGGAATACAAAACATTTAGAATGTGCCTTCTATTTGTTGGCATTAAATGCATTTTACCAACTAAAATAAAGCTCCAACACATTAAGTGTCGTGTGAATATGTATTTTGCCTTGCCAGTTTCTGATATTTTATTGTCATTTTGCATATCATTAAGTCGAGATTATATATATTGGGCATTGTGCATAATGGTGTCCGAGAGTATATTTTGCAAATTTTATTGTGTTTTTGCAAAATCATTTGGTCCGGAGGTGATTTAACAAATTGGCAAATAAAGCTGTTTTTAAAATATGTACTGTTTATAAAAAATTAATGCCTAATATTTTACATTGTTAATGAGATATGGTACATTGTACTTTTGGAAAAATATTTTGTATTTTTTGGACAACTTGCTTTAATAATAGGTTCCACAAGTTTACAATTTATTGCCATATATTTTCAAATTAATTAGAATTCAAAATTTGGTTTTTAGAAATCTCAAATTAAGAGTTGTATTTTAAAAAATAAGATACTAGACTGAAATATATTCGTAGGTATAATTCAAAATTATATTCGTTATAATTCAATTTTTTTCTTCTAATTTCAAAATCCAAAATTTCTTTAAATTCTAGAATTTGATACTTTGGCCGAAATTTTTCTGTCTTTTTTTTTTTAAATTTAAATTACTTGAACTTAGTGGGTTATGAATTTTTTGGTATTTTCCCAGAAAAAATGAATGTTCAAAGTTATTGGAGCACATATATGACTTTCAATTTGTTGGGTTTCCATAGAGTTCTGACATGGCTTATTCAGAAAAAGAGAGGGACGGGTAGAGAGGGGAGGGGAGGGGAGGGTAATTTTTTGGTTGTTAAATTTTGTATGTTGCATAATGGTAATTTTGGTTGGCAGTCAGTTTTGGTCTAATTTTTCGGTGCTAAAGCCCCAAAACTTAAAGATTTATTTGTTATGCATATTATGAAGTCATAGTCTAATATTTTCTAAATTTATATGATTACTTTTGTCATTCCTAATATTTTAAATATTTATGATACTTTATGCCATGAACTAACAATAGGAAACCTTTCAACCTCAATCTTGTAAGGGAGTTTGACAACAGAAATACTCTTCTGCCCGAATTTTTGACAGAATTTTGGGTGACAAATTGACGTGTCGACTGTTATTGGTTGGTTTATGAGATCCGCGCCAGCGGAATTTCAAAACCAACCAATAATAAACCGACACGTCAGTTTGTCACCCAAAATTCTGTCAAAAATACGGGGTATATCATGTATGCCCCCGTATTTACGACTTTGCATGCGTAATTTTCGGAGTATTTATTGACGCAAAAATCTCATTAGACTTTTATGAAAATTTAGGGGTGTGACAACTCTTGATTTAATTAATTGTTAAAACGAGACGCAATCTTAATAACTCGTGATCCCATGTAACCATTTATACCAATTAACTTGGGGTGAGGGATATTCGATGCAAGATATAGTTTTTATTCTCTTTGTTATCTTAGTTTAATTTACACTCATGCCTAGTTTACCTTTTCTTTCTTTCTAATTAGCAAATTATCTTTTACACTTTTATTGAGAAGTATTTATTCAATTAAATTCTAGCAACTCGTTTCTATGGATTTGATACCCGGACTTGGCCGCTATACTCACCTGTTGAGTGTAGTCATAAGTTTAGTTTTTTTCATAAAGTTGGTGAGCCGAAAATAACACGACCGATGCGTAAGTGACTCTCGCACCGCGACGAAACCTAGTCTATCAGCAAGCACTCAAACAATGGCACAAAAAAAGTTTGCAATGTCATGATATTAAAAGGTTTTAAATTTATTTAATGTGATAAATGTGTTTATATTAAAATCATCAATAATGGATATGTTATTTTTTCCTTATGTTGATGACATGATTATTATTGGTAGCGATATTAATATGATTAAATCTACCAAGTAAATATTGATCAATATGCTTAATATGACGGATCTAGGTATTGATAATGTCATATTAGAAATTAATAACATGAGATGGCCTAATATTGGCTTAGCCTCACTGAATTTAGAAAATACTTGAAAAGTATGGTAACGGTCCATCAAGAATACCAATTGATCTACATTTGACTTAATCAAGAATAATGGTGAAATCATATATCAGCTAGAGTGTGATCATATAATCGACAGTTTAATGTACGTCCTGAACTGCATTTGATCGAATATTGAATTCGTTGTTAATAAGTAAAGTACATATACGAGCAGTCCAGGAAGTGATGACCAAAAGGCATTTGACTGACCCCAACCTAGTTACTTATAATTAAGTTTGAAACTCAAGGTGAGTCAAACCATAATTAATTTAACCAAATCATAAACACGAGTTTTAATTTCAGAGTCATCAACGTAAATCCATACAACTAAATTTTTGTACAACATTAAAGTAGTTATGCATTTACAAACTTCTTGAAGGAAAATTTAACTTAATTACATCATTTACATTTACACAAAATCATCGTTTCACCCATTCCTGGCTAACCCAACCCGACTTCCTAGATTTAGCAGTGACATCACGTTACCTAAAAAAATATAAACATAGGAACCGTGAGAAAAATAGCTCAGTGATTGCATCACTACTAAACTATTGCATAAAATTAAATGCAATAAATCATATTCATATAATAGTTTATCCGGTTCATTCATAACGAATGACCTAACTTTCTGAATCATGATTCACATATCTTGTTTGTAATAAACAATTCTCCCCCATTCCTGGTCGAGGAGTAACCCTTTGTCTTTAATAGACAATTCTCCCCCATTCCGGTTCGGGGAATAACCTCCCATTTCAGTAAACCTAAATGAATAATTTCATATTCATAACATTATGATCATATCCATAATAGTATACAAACATCTCTTTCCAGTGAATACACTCATCTTGGGTTGTCAACTATGTATTTAGGTTTCCTTCGGGTGGAGCTGAACTGGGTTGATTAGACCTTACACCTGCCAATCCAACTAAATCAGTACTGAATCTCAATCATAAGTATTATTTTAATATATTTATGTAAATTTCAATGACTAAACAACAATAATATAATTCCGCTCATATCAAATTCCACGAAAACATGAGTAAAGATGAAACAATGGTATATATATTGATAAAGTTATGAATATTAAACAGTAGAAAATACCTCATAAGGAATTTATAACTAAAACCAAGTAAACATAAAAGTACACTTCTCAAGTTATATACATATGAACCATGTACTCAAAATACCCTTTGGACGGATGAAATACAAACATTCTTTCATGGGATATCCGGTATGGCCTCAAATTATTGTCCTACATACTTAACCATCCTATATTCATAAATTGTATAACTACAGGTGTCCAAGCTGATCAGTATGAAATCATATCTGAATATGCTTTCCATTATAAGTGACGATGTAATTTTTCAAGCTTTCTAGAGCAAGTGTTGACCATTTCTTTACAGCACAAGAAATCTGCCCTACAAGCTCCTTTATTGTTCCTTCGATTTTCAAGAATTTTCATAATTTTTTCACGATATAATTTTCCATGATTTTCCTCTCATTTTCAATACACATACTGAATAATACAGAATTAAAGTTTCATAATCTTTTGACTTCATTTGCTATGTCAAAATCTTGACCAAACTCAAGGCATACCCGATATGAAATATACAAACAACAACTATGTACCAACTTGCAGCCATCACTAAGGCCTAACAACAAGGAGTTTCTAATTATTGGATATGATATGCATGGATGAGTCTAGTTTAATATCCAATTGGAATTTCTCAATTCGAGTAATCACACAAAAATATATGTAAGTTTGAATACAAGGGATTTCAATAACAAGCAATAGGAGCTACATACACCACTTATCTCACATATGAACAAATACTTGTTATTAGAAAGGATGACCGAATTTTAATCAATAGTTCATGATTTCTATACTTTGAAATAACTATAATAAAAGATTAAAATAATATTAACACATAATTATACCTTGGTAACACGTTAGGGATTTTCTTGGAATTTTTCCTAGCTTTTATTGTAATTCTTTCTTCGTTAAACTTCTACTTTCTCTTTTTGCAAGAAAAAACTCTCCAAAAATGAACCTAGGGTTAAATTTACTGAAGAAATAGGTTAGGATAAGATTTTTAAGTCGGCCAAGGCTGCCTCCCTTTCCAACCAATCAAATTAAACCATTTGGTTTACTAAAAGACAATTTACCACTTAATGGGAAGTGACAGATTTTTCTCTTGTTCGTAAATTCGGGCTAGCTTCTCACTCGGACATCCCTTTGATGCTCCGTTTATCGTGTCACAAATCTAACTCATATATCTACAACTATCTAGTTTTCACCTCGAGTCAATTATTAAATTATAAGGGTCAAAACTAGTCTCCAACAGGAATATTTTAACCGAAAACAACAAAATTTTGTGTTTGTAAATAATTCGACATTTCATGATTTATGAAAGTAGGATTAGACTAAACATAATCACTTAATATTAGATATACTAATAACACATTATTCATATCACATAAGTTAATCATGATTTAAATATAATTTATTATAATTATATCCGG
The DNA here is from genome assembly GCA_949130495.1 of Sambucus nigra. Lineage (NCBI taxonomy): Eukaryota > Viridiplantae > Streptophyta > Magnoliopsida > Dipsacales > Adoxaceae > Sambucus > Sambucus nigra. Next base: position 560,888,926 of record OX422212.1, on the reverse strand, counting down.
GTTGTCACAACTTCCCCCCCTCCCCCCCCCCCCCCCCCCCAAAGAAAATTTCATCCCTGAAATTTAATATGAAGGTCACTTGCCAAACAAATGGGGATAATGTTTCTTCATGCTATCTTCAGTTTCCCTAGTTACTTCTTTAATTCCATGACTCATCCACATAACTTTAACAAAGGGAATAACTTTATTCCTTAATACTTTCTCCTTACGATCAATAATTTCCACTGGTTCCTCGATGTACGACAAGCCTTACTTCAGTTCAACATATTGAGTTTTCAATTGATGAGATGGATCTGCAAAATACTTAGGAAGCATTGATACGTGAAACACATCATGTAAACGAGATAACTCTGGAGGTAATGATAATCTATATGCCAGGGTCCCAATTCTTTCCAGCACCTGATATGGTCCAATGTATCTTGGGCTTAGTTTCCCCTTCTTACCAAATCTCATGACGCCTATCCATGGTGAAATATGTAGGAATACAAAATCTCCCTTCTGAAATTCCAATGGATACTTCGTTTTATCTGCATAAAATTTTTGCCTGCTTTGCGCTATCTTTATCCGTTGCCGAATAGTTTTAATCTTTTCTGTTGTCATATCTATCAATTCAGGACCCAAAATTTTCCTTTCACCTACTTTATCCCAACACAAAGGCGTTCTACATGTCCTCCCATATAAAGTTTCATAAGAAGCCATACCAATGGTAGACTGATAACTATTATTTTACGAGAATTCCATCAATGGCAAATGATCATCCCAACTACCTTTGAAGTCAAATACATAAGCTTGTAACATGTATTCTAATATTTGAATTATCCTTTCTGATTACCCATAGGTTTGTGGGTGAAATGTTGTGCTGAACTTCAAACTTGTGCCCATGGCATTCTGTAAACGAGGCCAAAACTTAGAAGTGAACATTGGATCTCTATCTGATACAATTGACACTGGTGCCCCATGTAAACAGATAATCTTATCAACGTACATACGTGCATACTTGTCAAGAGTGTAGGTGGCCTTAACAGGAAGAAAATGGACAGACTTCAATCACCCAAATAGAATCATGCCCCTTTGGTGACCGTGGTAATCCTATAACAAAATCCATCTTTATATGCTCCCACTTCCATTCCGGAATAGGCAATGACTGCAATAATCCTACCGGCTTCTGATGCTCCGCTTTCACTTGCTGACATACTAAAAATTTAGCTACAAATTCTACAATCTCACGTTTCATATTGTTCCACCAGTAATACTCTTTCGAATCTATGTACATTTTGGTACCTCCTAGATGCATAGAATAAATAGAACTATGTGCCTTTTCTAATATATCATTCTTTAAGGATGGATCATTCGGTAGACAAATTCTATTTTATAACACAACGATTCATCATTATTAATCTCAAAGTCACGCTCTTTACCATCCTGAACTTCCCGTTTCTTCTTCTCAAGGAATGGATCATTGATCTACAATTTTCGTATGCGATCATCCAATAAAGGTCTCACTGTGACATGTGATAATAATCCCCCCTTTTTGAAAACTTTAATTCAATCCCCATCGATGCCAAGTCAAGAATATTTCCAACATGTGAACATTATATGCAACTAAGAATCCCTAATGATTTTTTACTCAAAGCATCTGCTACTACATTGGCCTTCCCTGGATGATGATGGATGGTACAATTATAGTCTTTAATCCGATCTATCCAACACCTCTGTCTCAAATTCAGTTCTCTTTGTGTAAACAAGTATTTCAAACTTTGATAATCCGTAAATATCTCATAAGTTTCTCTATACAAGTAATGTCTCCACAATTTTAAAGCAAAAATAATGGTTGCTAAGCTCCAAATCGTGCGTAGGGTAGTTTCATTCATGTGTCTTTAATTGTCTGGAAACATATGCTATTACCTTCCCATTTAGCATAAGAACACATCCTAACCCCTAAAATGAAGCATCTGTGTAGATTATGAAAGACTCATTCCCACACAAAATAGTAAGTATATGAGCTAAAACCAATCGCTTCTTTAATTATTTGAAACTCCTATCGCATTCTTCATCCCACACAAACTTAACTTCTTTACAGGTCAACTTTGTCAATGGTAACTTTATTGCTGAAAATCCCTTAATAAATTTGCGATAGTAACCTGCCAGTCCTAGGAAACTCCTAATTTCTGTCACATTATTAGGACTCTCCCATTCAACGATTGCTTCCACCTTCTTTGGATCAACATATATCCCATTTCCCGAGACAACATACCCTAAAAACATAATTTCATTCGACCAAAACTCACACTTGCTGAATTTAGCAAATAATTTCTTCTCTCTCAAAATCTGCAATATAAGTCTCAAATGTTTCTCGTGTTCCTCCATACTATGCGAGTAAATCAACACATCGTCTATGAATACAATCACTAAAAGGGTGAAATACCCAATTCATCAGATCCATGAAAACTACTGGAGCATTAGTTAATCCAAATGGCATTACAAAAAACTCATAGTGCCCATATCTAGTTCGAAAAGCTGTTTTGGAAATATCACTATCCTTTACTTTCAATTGGTGGTAACCCGATATCAAATTAATCTTCAAAAATACTGTGACCCCTTGTAATTGATCAAACAAGTCATCGATACGAGGTGTAGGTTACTGGTTTCTAATGGTCACCTTATTTAATTGTCGATAATCAATACATAATCGAATTGTCCCATCTTTCTTTTTCACAAATAACACTGGGACTCCCCATGGTGAAACACTAGGCCGAATAAAACCTCTGCTTATCAGATCTTGTAATTGCACTTTTAATTCTTTCATCTCTATTGGTTCCATTCTATATAGAGCAAGGAAAATTGGACCACTACCTGGAATTAATTCAATGGAAAACTCTACTTTCCTATCGGGTGGCAGTCCTGGCAATTCCTCTTGGAAGACATCAGAAAATTCTCTAACTACTGCTATATCTTCAACTTTCAGTGCCTCCTTCCTAGAATCAACAACATAATCTAAATACCATGTACAATCTTTACTCAATAACTTTATACTCTTAATTGCCGAGATAAGACAATTAGGAACAACATTCCTTTCTCCTATAAACTGGAACTCGAGTTCACCTGGATGATGAAACGTAACTTCTTTTCAAAAATAATCAGTGGAAGCATGATACGATGATAACGAATCCATCCCCAATATAATATCAAAATCCCGAATGGCCAACGGTATCAAATCAACATAGAAATCTTGCTCACCCATTCGTAAGACACAATCTTTATAAACATGCTCCACCAAAATTACACTTTCCATTGGGGTAGATATATATAAGGCATAATTGAGAAATGAACATAGTCTACCCAAATGTGAAATAATAGGTAATGCTACGAATGAATGAGTAGATCTAGGATCAATGAGTGCATATAAATCTTTATTTGCAATATAAAGTTTACATGTAACAACTTTCGGCATAGCATGGGCATCTTGTAATGTCATCGCAAACCCCCTTCTTCCTACGTTCGATCCACTTGCTTGTCATGTATCTCTTACCCTAGTTGCACTTCCTGGAGAGGATCCTTTATGAGTCCCCACACTACTGACTAAAACTGTTCTTGCTAATATAGGACAATTATTTTTTAGGTTGCCCTTCTGATGACAGTTAAAAGATTCTCCATTTAATAACCTTGGGCAATTCCTCTTTATATGAATTGTTGTCCCACAAAAGAAGCAAGCATTTGGATTCCCTTATGATGATATTCCTTAACCTCTTTCAGTACTAGCTCCACCCCTTTACGAACTACTTCCCATACCTCTACCATGCTGAAATTTTTGCCCTCCAAGCCTTGAATATTCTGTATCACTACCTCTTTGATAATTCGGGTCAAATCTGCTTCTCTTTATGCCTCATTCTCGATTCCCTCTCGCTTCATTCATGTTCTTTTCTACTAGCATGGCTTTTTTCACCAAGGCTGAATAATTTACAGTGTCTAAAGCCGACAACCGTGATTTAATAACTAACTCCAGTCCATCAAGAAATCATCTACACATGTCTTCCTCGTTTTGTATAAACCTCGAAGCAAATTGAGATAAAGATGTAAGTTTAGCTTCGTATTCTCTAACTGTCATGCTTCCTAATTCAACATAAAATATTATTTCTCCTTCCATTTTGATACATTGGAGGAAAATATTTATCTTATAAAGCTTTGACAAAATCATCCCATGAGATCACATTCCCACCTCCTGGAGTAATCAACAAATGTTTTGTGGTATCCCACCAATAATTAGGTTCTCCTTTTAGCATATACGTCACCACGGTCACTCGTTGATTTTCAGGCATTCTCATTACCCCCAAAATAAGTTCAATCTATTTAACCCATACTTCTGCCTCTGCTGGATCAACTTCCATTTCAAATGATGTTGGATTTATCTTAATAAATTTCTCGTGTGAAGTACTCTTTTCTTCCTGGTGTATTACCTCCTCAGCGCTAAACAATGCTTGTGCCTCCAGTTACCTAGCCTATTGTTCTTCCAACTGAGCCATAAACTTAGCTTGTTGTTCTTCCATTAAAGTCATAGCACATGCTATTTTTTTCATATTTGTTAGTTGTCCTGGCTCGGGTTCCACATTTATGTGAACATGTTGCTCAACCTTCGCTTTTGCTGGAATATTATAAGCCTCATCTTCTATTCTCACATTAACAATCCCACATTCCATTCTTTTATATCTGAAATGAATCAAAGATATGACAACATGCAGATATACATATCTTTTCTAACATAATCGTTAGTACATAACAAAATATATTTCTTACATTCACTGCCAAATCTAAACTTTTCTAGCTCCAGAACCTCTAAAACCTAGGCTCTGATACTAAAAGCTAACACACCCCAACCAAGTTACTTATAATTAAGTTTGAAAGTCAAGGTGATTCAAACCATAATTAATTTAACCAAACCATAAACATGAGTTTTAATTTCAGAGTCATCAACGTAAATCCATACAAGTAAAAACTTTTTACAAAATTAAAGTAGTTATGCATTTACAAACTTCTTGAATGAAACGTTAACTGAATTACATCATTTACATTTACACAAAATCATCGTTTCACTTATTCCTGGCTAACCCAACCCGACCTCCTAGATTTGGTAGTGACATCACGTTACCTAAAAAATATAAACATAAGAACCGTGAGCAAAATAACTCAGTGAATGCATCACTACTAAACTATTGCATAAAATTAAATGCAATAAATTATATTCATATAATAGTGTATTAACTTATCCGGTCCATTCACAATGAATGACCTAACTTTACGAATCATGATTCACATATCCTGTCTGCAATAGACAATTTCACGCCACTCCTGGTCGAGGAGTAACCCCTTGTCTTTAATAGATAATTCTCCCCCATTTCGGGTCGGGGAGTAACCTACCATTTTGGTAAATCAAAATGAACAATTTCATATTCATAACATTATTATCATATCCATAACAGTATACAAATATCTATTTCCAGTGAGTACACTCACCTTGGGTTGTCAACTATGTATTTACGTTTCCCTCGGGTGGAGCTGAACTGGGTTGATTAGACCTTACACCTATCAATCCAACTAAATTAGTACTGAATCTCAATCATAAGTATTATCATTTTGTGAACAATTTCGGCTCGGGGAGTAACCTACCATTTTGGTACATCAAAATGAACAATTTTATATTCATAACATTATTATCATATCGATAACAGTATATAAATATCTATTTCCAGTGAGTACACTCACCTTGGGTTGTCAACTATGTATTTACGTTTCCCTCGGGTGGAGCTGAACTGGGTTGATTAGACCTTACACCTATCAATCCAACTAAATTAGTACTGAATCTCAATCATAAGTATTATCTTAATATATTTATGTAACTTTCAATGATTAAATAATAATAATATAATTCCGCTCAAATCAAATTCTACGAAAAACACGAGTAAAGATGAAACAATGGTATATATATTGAAAAAGTTGTGAATATTAAACCGTAGAAAATACCTCATAAGGAATTTATAACTAAAACCAAGTAAACATAAAATTATACTTCTCAAGGTATATACATATGAAACATGTACTCAAAATTCCCTTTAGAAGGATGAAATACAAACATTCTTTCATTGGGTATCCGGTATGACCTCAAATTATTGTCCTACAAACTTAACCATCTTATATTCATAAATTGTACAACTCCAGGTGTCCAAGCTTATCAATATGAAATCATATCCGAATATACTTTCAATTACAAGTGACTATGTAATTTTTCAAGCTTTCTAGAGCAAGTGATGACCATTTCTTTACAACAGAAGAAATCTTCCCTACAAGCTCCTTTATTATTCCTTAAACTTCCAAGAATTTTCATAATTTGTCTACGATATAATTTTCTATTATTTTAGACCCTTTTTAAATACACATACTAAATAATACATAATTAAAGTTTCATAATCTTTTGACTTCATTTGCTATGTCAAAAGCTTGACCAAACTTAAGGCATACCGATATGAAATATACAAATAGTGACCATGTACCAACTTGCAACCATAATTAAGGCCTAACCACAAGGAGTTAAATTCTAATTTTCGAATGTAATATGAATATATGCGTATAGTTTCATATCCAACTAGAATTTCTTAATTCCATTAATCGCACAAAAATATATGCAAGTTTGAATATAAGGGATTTCAACAACAAGCAATACGGGCTACATACACCACTTATCTCACATATGAACAAATACTTATTATCACAAAGGATGACTGAATTTTAATCAATAATTCATAGCTTTAGGGATTAAAATAATATAATCCAAGATTAAAATAACTATAATCCAAGATTAAAATAATATTAACACATAATTATACCATGGTAACACTTTAGGGATTTTCTTGGAATTTTTCCTAGCTTTTCTTGTAATTCTTTCTTCCTTTAACTTCTACTTTCTCTTTCCTCAAGCAAAAACTCTCCAAAACTGAACCTAGGATTAAATTTGCTGAAGAAATAGGTTAGGAGAAGAGTTTTAAGTCAGCTAAGGCTTCCTCCCTTGCCAACCAATTAAATCAAACCATTTGGTTTACTAAAAGACAATTTACCACGAAAAAGGAATGGACAGATTCGCCCCTTATCCGTAAATTTTGGCTAACTTCTTTCTCGAACATACGTTTGATGCTCCGTTTTTTGTGTCACAAACCTAACTCATATATATACAACTATATAGTTTTCAACTTGAGTCAATTGTTACATTATAAGGGTCAAAACTAGTCTCCAACAGGGACATTTCTACCGAAAATAACAAAATTATGTGTTCGTAATTAATTCAACATTTCATGATTAATGATAGTGGGATTAGACTAAACGTAATCACTTAACATTAGATATAATAATAACACATTATTCATATCACATAAATTAATCATGATTTAAATATAATTTATCATAATTATATCCGGGTTGTCCTAGCATTAGTCAGAGTTCTTAGGTATCTAAAATATTATTTGATATATACAAGATATCCAACTATAATAAAGTGATATTATGTGCGAATTGGAAATCTGATTAAAGAGACACTAGATTAACAAGTGGATTATGTCCTTACAATTGAAGGTGTAGTTGTCTCATGGAAGTCATTAAAGAAAATGTGTATAAAATGATATATAATGGGTGAATTCATTTCTTTTGATAAGTTTATAGAATAGGCTGAGTGGCTACGTCAATTTTTAGAGGATATTTTGATATGGACAAACTCTCTCCTAGCAATATCCATACATTGTGATAGCCAATAAGCAATTTACATTGCACATGGTCATATCTATAATGGTAAATCACAAAATATTCATCATAGACATAATACCATCAAGAAAATGCACTCTGAGGGTGTTATTTCCATCAACTATGTTAAGTTTAAAGACAACCTCATGTGTTCACTCACTAAAGTTTTATCTTGATAACAAGTATACTACTCATTTAGGGTAATGGTATTGAAGACGATTAAAGAGTCATCACGATGTAATCCCAACCTATATATTTACAGATCCTAAGATATACGCTCAAAGGGATAATTGAATCGTGTGTGACTCGGAGCACTGAAGAGACACATTCTCCTATGAATTTTCATGATGGTTAACTATTGCTTGTAATAATTTTGTAAACTATGCTTTTAATAATTTAAGGGTAATCTACCTATTCTCCATTCTTTATTTACTTTTTCCATTTGTGCTTAACTATATGTGTCATTTTTTTTTATTGTTAAACTGATTTCATATTCATCATATATGTTTAACTGAGTTAAACCCTATTCTAGGCCTCATCAGTTTGACGCCATTTCTGGAAACTTACTAAACTCAATCATTCTTACCGAGTAAATTGAGTAAGATACTAGTTGTGGATCTATATTGGGACTAACTTGATCTAGAACCACAATGGGTTGAATTGAGGGTTTATTTACTATTAATCCCCAAATCAATTTTGATATGTTCATCTAGTAGCTAATCTTCATCTGGGTGTTTTTCCAAATATTCTATTTTCTATTCTGCCTAGAATTATTTTCCATCTAAGCATTGTTCATTATATTTCTTCATGGTCGATCTACCCATGGTTGATATTTAGATCACTTTTGATATGTTCATCCCATTTATCTTGACTTTTTTGGCTAGAATTTTGTTTAAATACCTAAATTACTTATTATCCAATATATATTCAAAATTCTAGTTAGAGTTCTACATTCAAGACCTAAATTTGTTATTCACCATGTCATCTGATCCACCTCCAAATCAACCTAACATGAAATAATCATGTATAATCCTCATCCATCAAACATAACTGATCTCACTAGTTGTATACTCCTAAAAACGATTATCCATACAAGCTAAAGAATTTGATCACTAGATCTTGACAATCAGGCATGGGGTATGAGGTAGAGGAGATGAGCGAGGAGATACCCTAAGTGGATGAAGAATATAAGGTTAAATCACAATCACCCAACATATATGTTTCGTATTTTCCTCGTCAGACATCCTCTAACCCAAAGACAATTCGAAGGAAATTAATTAGTCATGAAAGTTGCATTTTTAAACCCTTATATTTATGCATTCTAGCATTCTGATGTTTTTTAATTCCTATATTGTTTTTTATACTTGATAACCTTAATTTTCATTATAAATATCTTTTGCAAGGTCTATTTGAGCTTTTATAGGCTTTGGGGATGTAAGATGTGAAATTTGGACGTGTTTCGGGTATATTTCGGCATTTTCTTCATCTTCAAGGGAAAGTGGATCATTTCATACTCTATTATTTCAATGGCATAAAAAGAAAAATATATAGATCATAAAGTTATATTTGCGTGACTTCTGACCATGTATTAATCATATTCTGAATGAAGAAGCTATGGCGATTTTAATTTTCTGAGTGTCAGGTCCCGAATCAATTCGTCCAAAAATCGAATTGATTCGCCCCTGATGAATTGCGTATTGATCATGATTTTAATTCCCCAAATCTATTCATCCTTTCACGAATCGATTCGGGTACTATTCATTGAAGTAAAAATCTATTTTTAGGGTCTTTTTTGCTTTGGTATATATATATAAACCTCATTTTAAGTTGGGAATTTATTTTTTGGTTAGTTTTCTTGGTCTCAAAGGTGATTGGTGGGAGATCCCTTCCTTCTCTCTCCTACGATTTGTAAGTATTATTAATCATCCTCTTTTCTCTCTTCCATCATTGTTTAACTTTGTAGCTTAATTCTATAGTTATGTAACCTAGCATGCTTTTAATATAAGTTAATTAGTTATTTGAATTATCCCTTACTCTTTATCTCTTAGCTTACTATTTTTGATTTATAATGTTTTCTAGCCATTTTTTGGGTTAGGATCATTAACCCACCATTGCTAGATGTTTTCACTTCAAATTTTGGGTCTAGTTTGAATTAGTTTTAATTGAGAACTTATGTATTTTATATTGGATTATCTTGTCATATTAACTTCCTTTGTTATGTAACAATAGTTTGTAAGGCTTTACTATAATATTAATCCATTTGTCACGATACTTAATTGAAATTTAACTTTCATTTTTGAGTTTGATCTCCTCATGTTTGATGTTTAGTCTCAATTGAATATGATCGGTTACATATGATTTGAGATGTTTACCTTAATTTATTTTTTTAATCCATGGCGGGGGAGTGATCCTTAACTCATTTAGTTAATCTTTAATAGTTAACCTACCTTAATTTATTTTTTTAATCCATGATGGTGGAGTAAGTACTTGCAAAAAGAGAAAAATAAAAATTCATGAAAGACTTAGGTGAGTATTTACAAAAGCAAACAAATGATTCTTAGGGAACTAAGGAAAGTAATTTCTCTGATATATGTTTACTAAAGTTTTACGATAATGGTGTTAACAATTATTATTATTGATGTAAAAAATTAGATTATCTGTAATTATTCAATCACAGATAAAAATAAATAAGACAAAAGAATTTTAAAGTGGTTCAGCCTTGAAAGAATGACCTACGTCCACTATTTTGTTATTGCTGGCTGTTTGTTTGGAATTCTCGATAACAGATTTTACCAAGAAATTCTGAGTCCCCTTATAATGAGGATGATACAATGTATTTATAGCCTTGAGCTATACATGTGAATGAATAATACATAACTGTCCAGTAGGCGTGTACATCTGTATGATAATAATGAGCATTTAATGCGCAGTCAATCTGTTGGTTATCCTGATATTAATGCTCTGTTCGAGATGCATCTCGGACCGCCTAAGCTGCTCGGACCACCTAAGTAGCTCGGTATACATGAGTTGCTTGGTACAGTAAAGTTCCTCAGAGTACACTTGTTGCTCGGAGCGTCTGAGTTGGTCGGGGAGGTTGAGTTCCTCGAAGTCAAGGTGTTGTTCAAAAATGTTTGTAGGTGCCATGTAGATTGACACGTGTCTCCAGATAATTAATCCATGTCAGCAGGCTAAATTTGGTATCAACAGAAGCCCCCAATGTTTCACCGTTTGAGGTTGAGGAGTGTGGAACATTCTTCTCGAAATATGGTGGGATTAAATAGTCATCCTGAATTTTAGGAGTGTTTTCCTTGTATTTATTTTTCCTTTCGAATTCATAGAATCAGACTTTTTGAATTCTTCTAACTGCTTCGGTCTCCATGCCTTTTTTGTCCTTTTAGCCGCCGGTAGCGCAAACGTCTTTCTTTGTAATCATTATTTTTACCCTTCCCAAGGTAAGGTATTTAAGCGTTGTAGAAAATCCTATCGTCTCTTACTTTTTCAAATCTGTATCTTTGAGCTCTCCATTTCTTCTCTATCTTATGCATTCATTCCTTCCATCGTTCGTTGTCAACTGATTTACCATTTTTCTGTAAGATCTTCTTCCTTCTCTTTTATTTTCTTTGTTTATCATGGTTTACCTTGTTGAGTCGTTTGATAAATTTCGTCATGATTTCTCCATTCCTTCCTGGGTTATTTTGGAAGAACTTTCTAGTCCTTCTGATTATTTTCGTTTGGCTGAGGGACATTGGTTCCCCAGTCTCTTTGTAGCCAAATGTGGCTTTTCTTTTCCTCCAAATCCCCTGTGTTTGGAATTCTATCAATATTTTGACATCGTACCTGCAAAAATAGCCCCCAATACATGGAGAATAGTTAATGGAGTCCATAGATTAAATCACATTCATGGAACCCGTTTAGGAATTCCAGAAATAATGTTTTGTTATAGATGGGCTGTCAGCGATAGTACTTTTTATTCAAAAACTAGGTTTTTAAATAGGGCTTTAGTTGACAATCTCCCAGATGCCAACATGGATTACTTCGAGTATGGGGTTGTTATGAAAAATTGGCAACATGCTCCATTAACTGAAAATAATGTATATCAGGGTCCTAGATGCCCTCCCTATGGCAATGGGATAGGTTGTTTTTATTTTATTTTATTTTTGAAATCATGTTTTCTTTATATTCGATAAAATGCGTCATTGACCTTTTAATTTTTGTTTATTTACAGTTGACAGCAAAAGAAAATCTCCAAAGGAGACAGAGGTTAATTTAAAGCACTTGAAACTTATCTAGGGTTTACACCAAACTATTGCCGATGAACATATCAGATCAACCTCGTACTTATTGCAGTACAAGAGTTACACTTCATCTTTTACAGCTCGTCCAGTGATAAGTGACATAGAACCAGTACCTGCTTCTGAAGGTTCTTCCCCTGAATCGCATATTCCCCTCAGCATCAGAATGGCGAGACGAAAATCTCCCTCATACTTTGACAAATCAGGTTCTGCCTCTGTGGAGGTAAAGAGAAGTAAGCATGATGTCCCAGAAGAAGGGACAAGGAAAATTGATGCACCTCCTCCAGCTGCTACTAAGAAGGTTGCCGAGAATCCCCCTGTGGATCCGAGCAAAGTTGTAGCCATTTCTCCTCCAAGTGAGGTTACTGTTATATCACCGACCAAGACAACATACTTGGTCGAGAATGTTCCTGATCCCTCGAGGAAGTTAAATAAAAGCTCCTCGGATAAATTGGCTGAATCCATCTCTCAGCCTCTAACTGCTGGAAGTGGTGTTCCCACTTTTGTTGCTCTGATCTCTGGCATGAGCTCGGTGAAGTCTTGGATTATCCCCAACATCCAAGGTGTTGAAGACAATCTTTCTCGGGAGAGGATTACCAGCTTGGCAGCTCAACATATTGCCTCAGTAAGTATTACTAATTTAAACTTTCATTTTTCCATATTATGTCCTTGTATTGACTTATAATTATTTCCTTTTTCCAGTTGGTAACTTGTTTCAACACCATTATGAAAAAGGATGAAGCTATTCAAGCTTCGAGCTCCTCGTCAGGTGTAGAGGAAGCTTTTGTGGGTCTGACACAGTCCTTAAAGGATTCTCGTCAGAAATATGACGAGGATAAAGTTGCGTGGGAGAAGCAACTAAAATCTATCGAGCAAGAGAGAAAGAAAGATGTGGATGCCTCTCAAGAGTTGGAGAGGAAAATGAAAGAATGTGAGAAGAAGAACAATGAGCTCGAGGAGAAGCTCAAAAATGCTGGAGAGCTTGAGACCAAGTTCAAATCTGCTGAATAGGAATTGGGCAAACTCCGCGAAGCTGATCATCAGAGGGAAACGGCAGAGAGGAAATTGAAAGATGCCAAGGAACTTATGACTGAGAGGATTTCCTCGGAGAAGGTGAAGAGAAAACTGGCTGTTAAGAAGTCTTTTAGCGCTGGCTGGGACAAGGGATGGAACAAAGGCCTAGCTTCTATGTCCTCTCAGATGGATTTTGCCAGCCTCAAATTCTTTTGAGATGGCTAGGTTGCAGCTCTATAATAGCTAAAGGTTGATGAGAGTTTCGAGTTGTTTCAACATCATGTTCATGGTCCTCCTCCCTCTCCCGATGAAGAAGAAGAGGACGAAGCTTCCTCTGAAGAGTCTTCAATGATAGTTGGGGACCAAGTTCCCACTGTCGAACTTCACTACGAGCAGCCCCAGCCAACCAACATGTCTACCGAGCAGCTTTCTCTTCCCTCCGAGCAACCTACTTCCTCGTCCAACCCTCCCGAGGAAATCTTAGGGAGCAAGGAAAAGGTGTAGAGTTTGTTCGGGTTCTTTGCTTTTTATTTTTTATTGAATGTAACTTTGGTCCATGTACTTCTTTTCATGCTGTAGTAAAATTTGAAGTTTTGGTTGTGCATTTTAACTCCCTTTTTCTTGCTCTGCTCTATTTTATTCTTCTTGCTGTGTCTGGATTCTTATTGATTCATTCTATCTCTTTTCTTTACTAGTTTATGACTAGAATGGAGCTCTTGTCAGCCTACGATACAGAACTTATGAAAAGATGCAATGACTACTTCAAGGCTGGCCATGCAGATCTAAATGAATCTCAAATCATCGATATCCTCGGTCCAGATGCTTTAGAATGTGCAGTCGAAGCCTATCAATATTTAAAGTGCCTGCTCGACCGTGCAGTGGCTAACAATGTAGCATATTATGAGATGATTGAAGACCTCCAGGGTACTCTCGAGGAACTTTAACAACAATACAAGGAGTCTACAACCCTTTTGCACTAGGGATATCAGAAAAAGTATCAACAACTGAGTGCTGACAAAGGACATGATAAGTTGGTCGCTGCTTATGATATGAAGGAGAGGACTTTGAAGACCGAGGTTGAAGAGCATAGGCAGATCGCCAAATTGTTAGAGAAGGAAAATAATAATTTGTGAAGAGAGATATCTCAGCTGAAATCTGCAGCCTCTACCTCGGGAGCATTGGTCCCTTTCAACGATGAGGGTTTCTCTTTCTTGGAGGTCAAAAATGCCAATCTGAGAGACGAATTGGAAACCTTGAAGAGGACTGGACCCTCTACTTCTGGTTGCGGACGAGCAAGAACTTCTCCGGGACGAGGTTACTGTTGAAGAACAAAGAACTCAATCAGCCTTGGAGAAGCAGGCCTTCTAGTTAATGGTAAAGAATCAAGCATTAGTTGAGATATCCAAGAATATTCTGAACCTGGACGAGTAGCTCTCTGCACAAAAGTATGCCTTGGAGAGTAAAGAACTTTTAACGAAGAACCTCCACGAGTAACTAGAGAGGTTAGCCTACCAGTTTCACAAACAACCCAGAGAGTTCTGGATGGCTGGTTATAATGAAGCCCTCTATCACCTTGATGACGGGATCCAATAGTCGAACAACGAAGGATACAAGCAAGGATGGTTGAATGCCTTGGGTGTGCTGCAATTGGAACAGGGTCACTATTTATGGAATTACTATGACCCTGGGTTGCTCGAGTTGCCAGTCCCACCTTTCAAGCTTGATATGAGCTGGATTCTTGCTCGGGCCTTTCCTTAGTGCCTAATCTCCAAGTATCTCGGCGACTACAGTCTTCATTCTAACTTTGAGATATCTCGCCCGGAGCACCTACTTGATCGGCCATCCGTGATGAATGTCAGGATGCTCAGAGATCTAAACTTCATAAACTCTCCTTACGCCTTGGATGATCCTCCTGCTGGGGAAGAACCTGTTTCAAAGGCAGAAGGGAAAAAGCCAATATAATAGGATTTTTAATGTAATACTTTCTCATGTAATATGTAATTTTTTCTTAATGTATTTTGTTCTGGATTTAATGAAGAAATTTTAGTGTTCTTTACAATCTTGATTGTCATTATTTTGTAAAACATTTCTTTTATTCACTGATGAATGTGCATGTTCTTTTGTTAAAAAATAACAATGCTTTGTGTTACTCTAAACTGTCGACCAACTGGAGTAGGTAAAAACTTGTTTAACCATCCCAAGTTGGTAATAATTGGTAATAAGTATTTGACGACCAACTTTTGATATGTCATAAATAAAGAAATTTTGTGAAAATTTGTTATAGTGACTTCTCACTTTTTAATTTTAAGCCATGAAACGACTTTCATCCCATGATTCTGCTTTGTTTAACCAAATGTTCTCGACCAACTGTAGTTGGTGGATTTTTATTTCCGACCAACCATAGTAGGTGGACTTTTATTCCCGACCAACTGTAGTTGGTGGATTTTTCTTCCCGACCAACCGTAGTTGGTGGATTTTCATTCCTGACCAACCGGAGTTGGTGGATTTTTATTCCCGACTAACCGAAGTTGGTGGATTTTTATTTTCGACCAACCGTAGTTGATGGATTTTTCTTCCCGACCAACCGGAGTTGATGGATTTTTATTCCCGACCAACCAGAGTTGGTGGATTTTTATTTTCGACCAACCGTAGTTGATGGATTTTTATTCCCGACCAACCGTAGTAGGTGGATTTTTATTCCCGACCAACCGGAGTTAGTGGATTTTTATTCCCGACCAACCGGAGTTAGTGGATTTTTATTTCCTACCAACCATAGTTGATGGATTTTTATTCTCGACCAATCGTAGTTGGTGGATTTTTATTCCCGACCATAGGTGGATTTTTATTCCCGACCAACCGGAGTTGGTGGATTTTTATTTCCGACCAACCGTATTTGATGGATTTTTTTAATCTGAACTTGAGGCGTAGTGTGTAGCACTAGTACTCCAAAAAACTTCAACAAAAGGAGAGAATTGGGCGAAATATCCAAAACTTTATTCATATCGAAGAAAACTGCATTACATAGAGATTAAATTACTGATAATATTTGCGCAGATGCTCTGCGTTCCATGCATTCTTAAACTCCTCTCCTTCTAAGGTTTCGATCCTATACGTCCCTGGTCGAACAACCTCTGTTACTCTATAGGGCCCATGCCAGTTAGCTTCCACTTTGTTGTGCTTTTGAATGACTTTCTTTAGCACATAGTCTCCTTCTTTCAGGTCGCACTTCTTCACTCTCTTGTTATAGAACAGACTTGTTCGTTGCTGGTATGCAGCATTCCTGATGGCTTCTTCTTCTCTAACTTCCTCGAGCATATCCAAGTCTAATCTTCTCATTAAGTCACTGATAGGAGAATTGAAATTCAGCACTCTGTGTGTTGGGAGTCCCAACTCGACAGGTATAACAGCTTCACTTCCAAATGCCAGCATGTATGTAGATTCTCCTGTTGCTGCTCCGGGAGTAGTACAATAAGCCCATAGTACAGAATGTAGCTCGTTAATCCAATTTGCTTTCGTATCATCCAGTCTTTTCTTCAAACCATTCAGCAGCGTTCTGTTTGTCACCTCCGTTTGTCCATTGCTCTGAGGATGGCCTGGTGCAGAGTGGGTCTTCAATATGTTTGATTGATGACAATATGCAGCGAATTCCTCGTTGTCAAATTGAGTTCCACAATCTGTGATGAATGCATGAGGAAGACCATATCTACAAATGATATTTCAATGAGAGGCTCAGCTTCCACCCACTTAGTAAAATAATCCATCGCGACCACGAGATATTTAAATCTCCCCTGGTCATTGGAAGTGGCCCGACTAAATTTATTCCCCACATGGAAAATGGCCAAGGGGAAGTAATGGGTGCTAACAATGCCTGGGGTGTTCTTCGAATAGAGGAGAAGCGTTGACATTTATCGCATTTCTTGGCATAGGCTATACAATCAGCCCTCATCGTTGGCCAATAGTATCCTTGTGTCATTATTCTTTGCAAAAGCGTCCGACCTGCTACATGGGCTCCATTAGACCCTTCATGGACCTCTTCAATCAAGTCTTTAACCTCGGAGGGATGTATACATCTCTGCAAACCTGCTATGATTCCTCGTCTATATAGAATTCCATTGGTCAGTACATAACGAGCAGTTTTAAACTTTAGTTTCTTGGCTGCGAGTTTA
Source organism: Sambucus nigra (assembly GCA_949130495.1). NCBI lineage: Eukaryota > Viridiplantae > Streptophyta > Magnoliopsida > Dipsacales > Adoxaceae > Sambucus > Sambucus nigra. The sequence goes on along the minus strand of OX422212.1, from coordinate 560,871,675 downwards.
TCAGTTGGCAAAACCCCTTCTTCAATATATGCCCTGATGGGATCCATCCAAGATGGTCCTAAATCAAGGGTAATAAAGTTCATCATCAGATCTTTGTCGATGCTCCGACTAGCCAAAACTTTAATTGGGATTATTCTTTATAGCTCGGTGCGTGTGGCTGAAGCTAACCGAGCTAAGGCATCTGCTCTTGCATTCTCCAATATTGGTATTCTAATTATTTGCAGTGCCATAAGACTTGATAAAATCTCCATTGCTTTTTCATGATACTTGATCATTAATTCTCCTTTGGCTACATATACCCCCAATATTTGATTCACTATTAGTTGTGAATCACTGAATACGACGACCTGCCCTGCCCCCATAATTGTTGCTAAACTAAGACCTGCAATCATAGATTCATACTCAGCCTCATTATTAGAAGCCTTGAATTGGAAGCGCAAAGCATACTCCACATCGAGCTCGTCCGGGCTGTTCAAAACAATCCCTTCTCCACAACCTGCAGTGCATGAAGATCCATCTACATACAAATTCCACACAGGTATATCATTATCAAACTCTTGGTTAGACATAGTTCCTCAGTGGAATATTTGTTGCTTCCTTATATCCTCCTCCAGTACTTTTTGCTGCTCGTCGACCATCTTCTCTTGCTCGTCGACCAACTTAAGTTGATCGGGGTTTAAATTCGATGATCCTGTAACATCCACAGGTTGGTCGGTATTCAGCTTTTGCTCCTCGTGCGTGTCAGGATAGGTGAACTCTGCTATAAAATCTGCTACTGCTTGCCCTTTAAGTGATGATCTAGGCTCATAAACTATGTCATATTCACCAAGTTCTACTACCCAGTACATCAACATTCCTAACTTTTTCGGTTTATGAAGAGCCTGCCTCAACGTCATATCGGTATACACAACTATGGTATGAGTTTGGAAGTATGGCCTCATCCTTCTACTCGCTTCGATCAAAGCTAGCACTAACTTTTCTAGTCTTGGATATCTGATCTCTGCTCCTCGAAAGGCCTTGCTAGTGTAATAAATTATTTTTTGCACTCCATCCTCCATTATTATCAATGCCGAGCTAACTGCATTCTCCGAAACTGCCATATACAAGTACAATCTTTCTCCCATCACTGGCTTGGATAGCAGTGGAGGTGCTCCCAGGTATTTCTTCAACTCTTGAAAGGCCTTCTCGTATTCCTCATTTAATTCAAACATTTTTCAGAGTGTTTTGAAGAATGGGAGACATCTATCAGTTGCTCGTGATACAAATCTGTTAAGTGCTGCAACTCGCCCTGTGAGACTTTGCACTTCCTTCTTCGTCGTTGGAGATCGCAGCCCCAATAGAGCCTTAATCTTTTCAGGGTTTGCTTCAATACCTCATTGGTTGACAATATAACCGAGGAACAAGCCTTCTCATACTCCGAATATGCACTTGGTAGGGTTCAACTTCATTTGATATTTATCTAGTTGATCAAAGGTCTGACCTAAGTCAATTAGATGATCAGCAGCTTTCTTGCTTTTCGTTAGCATATCATCAACATAAACTTCCATATTACAACTGATTTGTTCTGCAAACACCTTGTTCATCAGCCTCTGATATGTTTCACCTGCATTTTTCAAACCAAAAGGCATAATATTATAACAATAAGTTCCCCTAGGGGTAATGAAAGAGGTACTCTCCCTGTCTTCAGGTTTCATTTTAATCTGGTTGTAACCAGAATAAGCATCCATGAAGCTCAACAGCTGGTGTCCCGAGGTAGCATCCACTAATTGATCAATTAGGGGCAAGAGAAAATGATCCTTTGGGCATGCCTTGTTGAGGTCGGTGAAGTCTACACACATCCTCCATTTGTTGTTCTTCTTCTTCACCATCACCACATTTGCTAACCAGTCTGGATATTTGACATCTTTAATAAAGCAAGCTTTCTGGAGCTTCTCGACCTCCTCTTGTATAGCTTGGTTCTTTTAAGGGCTGAACACTCTTCTTCTCTGCTTCATTGGCATGATTTTCTTATTCACATTGAGCTCGTGACATAAGAAATTTGGGTCTATCCCTGGAATGTCCTCGTGACTCCATGCAAAAGTTTATTTTCTGCTTTTTAGGAAAACTATCAGTCCCTGTTTTAGTGAGGCATACAACGACGAACCTATTTGAGTTGTTCGTTCCGGGTGCTCGTCGTCCAGAATGACATTTTCAGTAGCTTCTACCACCTGGCCTTTCACGAGCTGCGATTCATCTCTGGGATCTAATGTTTCAATTTCTGCACCTTCATCTACTTGATCGGTAGTAATCTTTTTCCTAGATTCCTCCACTTCTTCGTGCTCGGCAGATGAATAGTAGCATTCCCGAGCTATTTTTTGGTCACCCTTCATAATTCCTACTCCAAAATTAGTTGGAAATTTTAGGCATTGATGTACAGTAGATGGTACCGCTTCGAACTTATTCAAACCTACCCTTCCCATGATGATATTGTAAGCTGATTGGACATTCTTATCCATCACGAAAAAGCGCACTCTTTCTGTTCGAAAAGCAGGCCATGCACCAATGGACATATCCAACTTGGTCGTCCCAAGTGGAAAAACTTTCTCGCCAGTAAAACCGAGGAGGGGCCTGTGATAAGGCTCCAACTGAGATAACTTCAAATTTAAGCTGTCAAAGCATGAGTAGAACATGATGTCCGCCGAGCTACCATTATCCACCAACACTCTTGAGATCACTACTTCCTTCATCCTCATTTTGATCACCAATGGGTCATCATGAGGATATAACACTCCTGTAAGGTCGTTCTTAGAGAAACCGATGACCAGTTTCTCTTTGTTCACCTTCCTCGGGAGATCATCCTCAGCTAGATTTATTCTTTAAATGTATGAACAAGCTTGGGCCTCATTGAGGTAAGCTTTCCTTTCTGCAGTAAGGTCTCCACCTCCTGCATCTCCACCTGTAATAACATTACAATCAAATGATCCAAAACGAATTGAAAATACCTCCCGTTCGGGCTATCTTGGTCGTTTGGGGAGATCGGGGTCGTCTTCTGGATCATCTTCATGTTCTCTTTTCTTGTCTTCTTTTGCTTGACAAGGAGATCTAGACCTTTGTCTTGCTTGGTCATTGCTCTTTCCTTCATTTCTATGATCAACATACTTGGCCATCTTTCCTTGCCTGATGAGTGCTTCAATTTCATTCTGAAGAGCTATGCAATTCTTGGTTGTGTGACCATGGTCTTTATGGAACTCGTAATATTTGGCCTTATTCCTCTTATCAGGATCTGTCTTAATTTTTTCTGGCCAGTTTAGCTCCTCGCTGTTCTTGATTTCTTCCAAAACGTGGTTTACGTCTACTTTCAAAGGAGTATAATTTCCAAATTTCTTCAACGTTTCCCATGATGGCTTTGCTTTTGACTGCTTGTTACCACCATTGTTCTTCTGATCTTTCTTTTTACCCTTCTCGGCCTCAACTTTGGTCTCTTTAATGTCCATGTTCTTCTTCGCAGCCATAGCTTCCTCAGCATTCATGATTTTGGCTGCTTTTGCCATTAGTTATGACATGGTCCTGGGTGGATCTTTGGCCAAAGTGTAGTAGAATTTATTGGGCAACAATCCACTCATCAAAGCAGTAATTATTATCTTCTCCTCGTAATCAATGACTTCGAGCTTCTCGTTATTGAAACGAGTTATATAATCCCTGGTGCTCTCACTTGCTTTTTATCTAACACTTAACAAGTGTGCTACTCGTTTAACAAGTTTTGCTCCAAAATAGAAATTTCCAATAAAGAGCTCGACCAATTGAAAGAAAGTTGAGATCTTTCCCCGAGGAAGATTATTGTACCATATTTGAGCAAATCCGGTAAGAGTTCCCAAAAATGCACTGTATCTCATCTCATCTGGCACGACATAGATTTCGATAGCAGTTTGGTATTGTTATATATGAAGGACAGGGTTAGTTTTTCCATCATATTTAGGATTCACAACAGGAGCTTTGAACTTAGATGGTGTGGGAAAATCCATAATTCCTTAGATAAAAGGTGTCCCTTGGACAAAAGTTCTTTGTAGAGGATTCTTGGTCTTAGCCATTTCTCCTAGTCTATCCTCCAACCTTTAAAATATAGCCTTTTTATGCATCATTTCCCTCCTCGAGCCTGTTGGTTCGAGCAAATGATCGTGTTGAATTCGTTTCCTGGGATTTTTCATGATGAGCAGTTTGTCGTGATTGGGCAGAACCCTCTCTTATGTCGGATGGGCGTCGAAATTTCCTCGACACAGCTTTAGGAGGACTTCTATTCCTCCTAGTACCCAAACGATCAAAGGGAGAGACCCTACTTAATCTCTCCAATGCACTAGTCCTTTCTGGAGAGAGAGTGATGTTTTGTTCAGTATCTGTAGCTCGTACTGATGAAGTGCGACTAGGTTGATAAGAAAAATCATCAGATCTCTCAATGTGATATGAATCGGCACGTCTAGATCGAGATTCCTCTGAGAGTAACGTTTGCCTAGAAGGCAACCGTATATTTCTTTGAACGCTTCGTTGTCCTGAATGAGTAGATACTCCACCCTTGACAGTTTGTATGAGTTGTCGCATAGTTTCCTGCATGGCTGTTTGGCCTTGGGCTAGGTAGCCATTATTCCAGCCAGATCTTGTATATTTGGAGGAGTGGATGGATGATTTGGAGGAATCCCAGTGTTTCAATTACTGGATTCTGGATGATCTGCCATTGATGATGAATGATTTTGGTGAAAAACGATAGTTACAGTCGTTTCCCACAGACGACACCAATCTGTTGATGTAAAAAATTAGATTATCTCTAATTATTCAATCACAGATAAAAATAAATAAGACAAAAGAATTTTAAAGTGGTTCAGCGTTGAAAGAATGGCCTACGTCTACTATTTTGTTATTGTTGGCTGTTTGTTTGGAATTCTCGATAACAGGTTTTACCAAGAAATTTCGAGTCCCCTTACAATGAGGATGATGCAATGTATTTATAGCCTTGAGGCTATACATGTTAATGAATAATACATAACTCTCCATTAGGCGTGTACATCTGTATGATAATAATGAGCATTTAATGCGCAGTCAATCTGTTGGTTATCTTGATATTAATGCTCTGTTCGAGATGCAGCTCGGACCGCCTAAGCTGCTCGGTATACATGAGTTGCTCGGTACAGTAAAGTTCCTCGGAGTACACTTGTTGCTCGGAGCGTCTGAGTTGGTCGGGGAGGTTGAGTTCCTCGAAGTCAAGGTGTTGTTAAAAAATATTTGTAGGTGAAATGTAGATTGACACGTGTCTCCACATAATTAATCCATGTCAATAGGCTAAATTTGGTATCAACAATTATGTTAATAGTTCTTCTAACTATTATAACAATAATTTTAAAAATTCTTATAGTGAAAATTTTGGAAAGAGTTACGATACTAGTTCTCAAATTTTTATTTTTTGTGAATCTTCCCTACCACCGAATTCATTTGGTACGTACATCCAAATTCAAAAAAATATAAAATTGACAAATATTAATCGAGAGGAAAATCATTGTTGGGAAAAAGAATTGAATATATTATTTGAATCCAACAATGATTTTTCTTCTGAGACTTTGAAAGATGAATAATGTTTTGAACCAAATGAGGAATCTGAGGATTTTGATAAAAAGGATACCAGATTTGGAACAAATCATTTTTCTTTCAGACCAAGGCATAAAAAAAGACCAAAAATGGAAAGAATATGGAAATTTAATCACTTTGAGATGAAATGATTTAATCTTTGAAAAACAAAGTTGAGGTGGAGACTTGGGTCTCACTTCATATAATTTTTGAAGATCAATTCATTGAAAGTGAATCTTTCTCCTTCTAAATTCAACCCATGATTGATGATGATGAATCTATCAAGATTGAATTTCTTTTCTCACTATTTTATTTCACCATTATATAACCGTTATAAGTACAACCATTTGAATCCAAATCCCCCATCATCCCTTGAAAAGTTTTCATTAGTGATGATTCCTCCCCCCCCCCCCCCACCCACCCCCAAATATGCCTCCCATTGCATAAATGGAAATCTCACTTTTGGGGAGGCTTGATATTTGTTGGAAGTCCCCCATTAATCTTCGAACCTGAACATATTTTATGCATGGACCCTAAAAAATTTTAACTTCTAGTTTGTAGCTAAATTAGAGGATAAAATTCTTAGTTGTAAATATTATTTTTCTTTTTTTTTATAATTATTATTTTTATATCTAGTGTAATTATTCAATTTTTTTGTTGTTTTCTTTGTTATGCTTGGTTATAACATGTTTTGTAGAATATATGGACTCTCCTAGGATCGCTCTATATTAGGTGGTATCTTTATCTCCCTCTCTTTAACTTGTTTTCTAAATTCACATTGAGGAAAATACATTATTTAAGTTATGGGATGCGGGATAGGCTTCCCATTTTCTTTTGAGTTCCATTGACTTAATTAATGTTCTTATCAAGCATTCTTTTGTTGAAAAAATTAAAAAAATCATTAATATTTTCTATTTTCCCCCTTTGTTGGGCCTTTTGCCCATTTATTTCTGATGATTTTTGTATAGTTTCTCCACTCTTTTGTGCAAATGGTCATGCATGTTGATAAATTTTTCTTTATTATTAGCCTTGAGTTGTCATACTGTCTTTATTATGTAAAACTTAATGTTTAAATAAATATTGAATATTCGAGCACATTGCACAAATACTTGTTTATGTTTCGTTTGAAACAAATATAGTTTGGTAAGCATATAAGCATGGTGGAAACTATTTACCTTATGAGTTGTTGAGCCTATTCTTCCATTTTTAGTGTGTATACACCAACTCTTATCGCTTTTGAAAATATATTCATGTCATTGGTGATCTCATGACTCTTGTTTTGATAGTTCATTTTATGATATCATTACGATTTTCAAACTTTAGGATCTTTATTGATATTTTGGCGACGGAAAAATTATGTTAACCCTGGAAAGTGATCATAGGGTATCTTTGTTATTTAACCCATATTGACCTTGATCTCACCCAATAGATAGTTTTCCTTGTTAAACCATTTGAGCCTAAGATATAGCCCTTAAAATTATCACCCGGATCCTATAATTAACTTCACATTGGAGTGTAAACCCCATACACAACTTCCTCACCTTTACCCCGTATACAACATTTCTACCTTTGTTTAGAATAATACTTGGGAAAATTTATGGTTTGTTGTGTGGTAGAATTTGAGCACGTTTGTTGGCTTATTTTTGTGTGTGGTTAAGAAAAGAAAAAAAAGAAAAATGAGAAAAAAAAAGAGGTTATAAAAAAGTGAAAATACCATTGTTGTTGGAATTAATAAAAAGTCATACTCTGTTTATTTGTTCATTCCTTAAGTTTGAATTGAGGACCTTATGTTCTGACTTTGTTTTATTCCACACTGTACCATTATCCTAAGTTTTATCCTCAAACACTTTGAACCCCCAATTCCCTTTATTTTATAAACCTCACCTAGCCTACATTACAACCATTAAAAGTCTTATGTGATAGTTAGATAAATATGATTCAAAAGTCAATATGATTGAAATGAGAAGCTATTGTTTTTTGTCACCTTTTATAATGAAATGTGCCTTCCATGAGATTACTTTTTCAGTTCAAATTTAGCCTTTTTCATAATTGGCATGTGCGTTGACTTAGTTTTAATTACATTTCCTTTGTATGACCACATGCCTCGGGTGTTACAACTTTTGACATCATTTCATTGATGGATTGTAATCCCCGATGAGTATTGAGATGAAACACGCTTAAACTTTTATCCTAATTATAAGAGTTTTAATCGAATCAAAACTTGTATTTGTGCTTCACACCACACACTTTCATGATTTCATAATATGTAGAATTTTCGATAATATTACTAGTTTAAGAACTCTCGCATGCTAATGCCTTGTAAAAATCTTTTGATGATGTTGACTTTGTGTTCGGATGTATGTATAATTATATTGAGGAAACTTGTCCACTACAGTAACTTAGGGGTTTAACGACTTATTGCATATGCTAAATGCATTCATGTTCCCTACAAAAGTGGAATTTTTTTATTATTTGTATATATATATCTATTTTGGTGGGTTTGGATCTTTTTCTCATTTTCATTCTCTTCATTGCTAGGGCCTAGCAATGTGTAAGTTCAGGGGTATGATTATTCATGAATATTTCATTTATAACCCCTTATATTTACGCGTTCTAGCATTTTGATATTCTTTAAATCCTATAATTGGCATCTTCTACTTGATAACCTTTATTTCATTGTAAATATATTTTGCAAGGTTTATTTGAGGTTTTATAGTTGTTCGGGATGCAAGATGTGAAGTTTGGATATGTTTTAGGAACTTTCGATATATGCTTCATCTTCACAGGAAATTAGGTCATTTCATACTCTATTATTTATATGGTATCAAAAGACCAACATATATAGCATCAAGTTATCTTCACATGGCTTCTGATCGCATGTCAATGCGATTCCTAACGAAGTTTTTTTTCCTCAAAGGTGATTGTTGGAAGATCCCCTCCTTCTCTCTCCTAGGGTGTGTAAGTATTATTAAACATCCTCTTTTCCCTCTTCCACCATTTTTTTACTTTGTAGCTTACGTTAAAGCAATGTAACCTAAAATTCTTTTAATCTAAGCTAATTAGTTGTTTGATTTATCTATTGATGTCCGTCTCTTAGAAACTTATTGTTGATTTATAATATTTTGTGGCTAGTTTATGGGTTAGGATCATTAACCCACCATTATTGGATGTTTGAGCTTGAAAGTTAGGGTTTGGTTTGAATAACTTTTAATTAAAAACTTATATATTGATATTGGAGTATCTTATGATTTTAACTTCCTTTGTCATGCAACGGTATTGTTTAAGGCTTTACTAGAAAATTAATCCATTTATCAACATACTTAATTTAAATTATAATCTTTTATTTTTGAGTTTGTTCTCTTCGTGTTTGATATTTAGCCTCAATTGAATATAATCTATTAAATCTTATTTGAACCGTTTACTTTAATTTATTTTGTTAATCCATGGTGGAGGAGTTATCCTTAACTCATTTAATTAATCTTTAGTAGTTAAATTAACTTACGCGTAGTTTTAATTATAGTTTAAGTCTCAAACCCAAAACCCTATCATCATTTATTTTACCCCTTCTAAGTAATAAATCAATTTAAACCTAAGCCACGTTCCTAGTGGATTCAATCCCTACTTGTCACTAGGCTTCAGAGTGTACCAAGTTGTGGTTTTTATTAGGCGGTAAATACCCATTGATAGATTCATTTATGAATTTTACTGCACATCAGACATATAGACAACATCTCGCCGAATAGAGGGTGATTTATTCACATGGATTTCTTATTATTTTTCACTTAATTGACTCATCCTAGAATAACATGCAACTTAGAGTCACTTTAGTAGGAGGCAACATGCTTAAATCCATGTGAAAATACTAACCCTAAGGAGTTTATCCTATGTTGGACCTTATGATCTTGCTCATTGTTTGAATAATTAGAGTAGGGTGGTATCAATTATGGTGACAACCATTTGTATATCGATAATCCTTAGAATATATTAATTTATAAGTTAATAAACAAATTAATAGATCTGATCAAAAGCAAGAATCCTATTAAGAGAGGATTTATGGAGGGATAAACTTTCACCCTTGCGATTGTGAATTTTCCAACTCCTGTCAGGCTCAAACCTCTAGTAGTCACACCCAAATACTAAAATATCTCTAATCCCATCCATTGGGTTTAGATGCGCCAATCAACATCAGATATTTACTCAGTGGTAGATGAAATAAGGAGTTGTGCCTTCCCTAGACCCCTCATTATCGTGACTCATATCTGGGTTACTAGTATGAATATAAGGTGAATCAGATGCTTCAAAGAATTATCGAACAAATTAATTTATAACTTCTATTTTGGCTTAAATCCAAAGGGTCACCCACCTCCTTAATTTCACAAGAAATAAAGGAGAATCCCAACATGGCTTCATAGCCTAATTTATGGAGGAGAAATTGGAGACAGTACACTATAATGAGACAATTAAGATGGCAGGCCTCATTAATGTATTGTTATCACGTCAATTGTATTAGGATCTCTCAAAGAATCCTCCTATAACCATGAATGGAATCTTTATTTAGGTAAGGAAATTCATGTAAACTAAAGAATAAATAGTAGAAAAATGGGTTAATGAAAGGATATATGGTTCCATAAAGTATGGTGAAAGCAGGGACAATGTGGGAAATAGGACATATGTTAAATCATACTCAAAACTCACATGCTATACGCCTCTTTCCAACAATGTCAATCACATCAACGAGAAAATGGATGAGGAGTTAGAATGACCATCTATAATGACCCAAAATTTTAAAAGGATTATCTTAACAAATTTATCACATATTATATTATGACTCATTGAAATTTAATATGTCCTCGCGATTAATCTCTATTATTTTAAATTTAAAGTTATTGGATATGTCGGGAATTAATTAAATTTTATTTTGACGTGAATATTGTTAGAAATAATTAAATACAATTTTTAGTATTATTCGAATGGACTTTATATTCAAGACTAGATAACAAGAACTATATAAGTGCGCTTTATGGCCCCAATTATAATATTCCAAACACTTGAGAGATTTAGATTTTTGTTTCAACTTTGTTTAATCCATAAATTATGACGATGTATTATATTGAGGAATGGTGACATGAAAATAAGATTAAATGAATAATTAGTATGTTATTTTTTGGATGGAGTTTAATGATATATTCAACATTAAAATCAAGTGTTCAGTTCATGGGTATTCATTTATCTGGTGTTCTAAACATAATAAAGTGCATTTTGAGTCCACAAGAGTGACTTTTGTGAGCCTCCAAGCCAAAAAATGGGAATTTGGAGAGAGATAGAGTGAGGAAGAGTTTGTGTATTTGTAGGAGTGTGAGAAGAAATTTTAGTAGAGGGAGATGAAAAAAATTCAAAGAAACGGCAGAGAGAGGGAGGCTCTAAAAAAGGAGAGAAAAAATGTGGGAGAGTGAGAAGAAAGAAAGAAAAAAATAAGTAATGAAATAAGATGAGGGAAGCTAGTCCAACCTTTCTCTGTATTAAACACGTATATTTAAGCTTCTCTAAAGGTGATTTCAAGAACTTTATAACTTTGCATGAGAATGGTTAAAAGAAACCCTAATTTGATGGGTAATGATTTTAAACTAAAGAAGAAAATATAATTTGAGGAACAACCAGGGTCTTACGTTCATGAATACTTTCTTGTAACTTTTATATGTATATGTATGTAAATATATGCACATATTTGTCGTTACATGTGCAATGCATATATTGCATGTAGGACACTCATTATTGATGATGAAAAATCAAAAAATTCGTGTAATAGACTTTTCCACATCTTCAGGATAGTTTTCCCTTAGTTTTTGCTGATGATTACATGTTCTTGAATATGTATTGTTACTGGATTTCTTCATAAGGATATGTAACCATGGTTAGATCTTTCTTCCGTTTAAGGTTATTATAGATAATCTCGAAAAATTATACTCGAGAATAATTCAATTGAAAATTTCTTAAAGAATGGATTAAGATCCCTAATTTATTATGCTTTATAATTATGGAAATTTCTTAGATTAATGAGAATGTAAAATTAAATCGTATTTAATTAGGGGAAGATGGTACTTAATGTTACGAATGGTCAAAAATGTAATTTTGGTAAATTTAATGGTTAATTGATGCTCACAAATATAAATATTGAAGAATATGAAATTTTAACAGCGGTGGTATGTTATATTAAGTTTCTTGATAATCAATAATGGTTTCTTGAGTTAGATGTTAACTTGTAGAAAAAGGTCACTAAAAGATACCATAACTCAAATTATTGCGATGATAGGATTTTTGAGTGATTGTTTGATTTACGTGTTTTGTTTTGTGTAAGAACCCAATTAATATTATGCTATGTTAATATTATAATTTGATAAGGTTTTAATATGAGATTAATGCTGAGTATTGGAATTTAAATATTTAACTTGGGTAAATGAGAATGTAAAAATATAAAAGAATGTTGTCAAATTGAAATTTTTGACTTTGATCCTAAGATTCGTTCTCAATTTATAAATCCTAGGAAAATTATATTTGTAAATTTAATTTAATAATAACTAGTTTAGATTTGGATTCATAATTTCTTGATTTTCTTACATGGAAATATGAATTTTAGAAGTTTGAAGTCTAAACACCATGTTTCTTATTAGGTTTGTCTTTTGTTATCAAAATACACATTGAACTTCTAATGAAAGTTATTTTGATATGAAACCAAATACAAATTATTATTTATACATTTTTATAATGTTGTGAATTTTTATAGAATTTAATTATGACTATATTAAACATCGAATTTCATGAAACATGATATTTGGGTATGTTGTGGTATGACTATTGACATTCTTACTATGTCCATACTCTATTTTTGTGTATATAATGGATTGAATAAATTGTTCTAAAATTATATGATATTCCCTAATAAATTTAGCAACTATAGGTTTTGGAATTAGATAGTAGATTTTGATATATGAGTGTTGATGTAAAAAACTAGATTTGATCTAATTAATTAATCACAGATTAATATGAATAAAGAAATAAGACAAAGGATTTTTAAAATGGTTCAGCCTTAATAAAATGGCCTACGTCCACTGTATTGTATTGCTGGTGTTTTACCTTGATCTTGATTATCTTTGCTTATGATAGCTTATCCTGCCATGAGGGTATTACAATGTATTTATAGCCTTTGGGCTTCCAATTGTGAATAGATAATACACAGTCATTAAATGGACATATGTATCGGTACATAGTAAGAATGTTCATTGTATTCGCCCTGGTTATTTGGTCTTCCCAGATAGTTGCTTGTTATACTAAGTAGCATGGTATTTTGAGTAGCTCGGCATGTTAAGTTACTCGGTGTATATAATTATGTCATGTTGGATGACATGTGTCTTCACATAACTGGTCCACGTCAGCTGACTAATTTTTGTATCAACAGACGCCCCCAATGTTTCACAGTTAAGGTTGGATATGAGAGTGTGGAATATTATACCCAAAAGTTGCACGGGCATGTTTATTTTGTCTTGTTTGATTACAAACCTCCAACACTTGTAAAATTTTGCACTTATTATAACAGTTTTGAGCGTGAGATGGCAAACTTGTAAATATTTCGAATTTTTGGCGGACGCTTGGGTACTTGCGTATTTTTCCTTAATTAGCCGCTGGAAGCACAATCTTCGTCATTTGTGATCATTATTTTTCTCGTTTTCCAATGTATCGTATTTGAAGACGATAGCATCAAATTATTCTCTACCTTTTGCCATTTAGACTCCCAAACTTTTTGTCTTCTCACTTTTCTTATTACGATCGTTCTTTCTATCATCTGCCTTAGCTGATTTCTCATTTCCTGTACGAATTTCTTCCTTCCTTCTTCTTTCTTTGTTTTAGCCGCCATGGTATACCTTATCGAATTATTAGATAATTTTATGGATGAGTTTGGGATTCCTTCTTGGGTTGTTTTGGAAGAACCTCCTTACCCTTCTGATTTATTTTTTTCTAGCTGAGGGACATTAGTTTCCTTCCATTTTTGTAGCAGAATGTGGTTTTTCTTTCCTGCCTAATCCAATGTGTTTGGAATTTTGCCAATATTTTGATATTATTCCTGCAAAAATAGTTCCAAATACTTGGAGGGTAGTTAATGGTGTATATAGATTGAATCAAATTCATGTAACTCGTCAAGGATTCCTGAAATTATGTGCTGTTATAAATGGGTCACTAACGACACCACTTTTTATTTAAAAACTAGGTTTTCTAACAGAGCTTTAGTGGCCAATCTCCCTGACGCCAATAGATATTATTTTGAACATGGGGTTGTGATGAAAAATTGGCAACACCTCCCATTAAAGGGGAAAGACGTGTACCAAGGTCCTAGATGTCCTCTTTATGGCAATGGGATAGGTTGTTTTTGTTTTTCAATTTAGCTCTTTTTTTGTTTGATAAAATGCGTCACTGATATTTTTTTTTGTTTTGCAGTTGATAGTAAAAGTAAATCCCCAAGAGAGAGTGACATTAATATAAAAGAGTTGAAGCCTATCTGGGGTTTGCATCAATCCATTTCTGGGGAGCACGTGAGGTCTGCTTCCTATTTGCTGAGATATAAGAACACCACTTATTCTTTTATTGCTCGACCTCTTGTTCCTCCCTTAGTGATTGATCTTGAGTAAGCTCCATCATCTTCTTTATTTGTTGAAGAATCTTCCTCTAATTTGGGTACTTCTATTGCAGACCCGATGATAAAGAAGAGGAGAATGCCTGATCTCTTTGCCAAGGTTGACTCTGGTACTGATGGTGAGAAGAAGAGAAAAGATGATGCCCCAGCTGAAGGGTCTAAGAAAAAAGATGTTGCTCCATCTGGTGGAGTATTCACAACTGTCAAGGAGATCAGTAAGAAGCCCCTACTTGCTCCAAAAGAGGCAACACCTTTGATTGAAGCGGTTGTTGTTGCTCGAGAAGAGACAACACCTTTGATTGAAACTGCTCTTCTAAGAAGATTGAGAAGGGGTCTTGCTGAGAAGACCATGGATTTTGCTGCCTAACCTTCTGGGGCTGTGGTACCTTCTTCGAGAGTGAATACTCCAGCTCTCATTGATCTTGGATTGGCCAAGAAATTAATTTGGTTTGGAACTCTTTCGGATTGTCGAGCGGCTGAGACTTCTACTCCTCGGGATAAGGTTACTGACTTGGCAGCACAACACCTTACATCAGTAAGTGTCATTATACTTTTCATTTTAATTCTTCATACCATGCTCATACTCTGATTTGTGCTTTTATTTCTTTTGCAGTTTTTGGTGTACTTTAATAATATCCAGGAAAAGGATGAGGCTATTAAAGCTTCAACTTCATCCAGTGGAGTGGAAGAAGCCCTTGTTGGGTTGTCAAAATCTTTGGTGGAGTCCCGATAGAAGTACGAAGAGGATAAAGCTTCTTGGAAAAATAAGATCAAGTCTGCTGAGATAACTCGCTAAAAAGCTGAGAAAACTACCAAGGAGGCTGATACAGCTCGGCAGGAGGCCAATACATATCGATAACAAGATGTAAATGCTTCTAAGGAGGCAGAGGAAAAATTAAAGGTTACCGTTTCCAACAAGGTAGAAGTTGAGGGCAAGCTTCAAGAGGCTGAACGACGTAAGAAAGACCTTGAGGAGAAGGTAAAGTCTGTTGAAGAGCTCCATAAGGAAAATACTTCCTTGGAGAGGTTGAAGAGAGAAGTTGTTGTGAAGAAGGCTTTTAGCTTTGGCTGGGAAAAATGGTGGACCAAAGCTATTCCTACTGCCTTTAATCAAATGGGTATGCAAGTTTGAAGTTCTTTAGGGACGGATGAGCTGCAGCTTTGAAAGAGTTGAATGTTGCTGAGGATTTTGAACTATTTCAGAGACATGTTCAGAGAAACCAATAAGGGGCCTGTGATATGGTTCTAATTGACCAAGTTTTAAGTTCAAACTGTCGAAGCATGGATAGAACATGATGTCTGCCGAGCTACCATTATCCACCAGTACTCTCGAGATGATTACATCCTTCATTCTCATCTTCATCACTAGAGGATCATCGCGAGGATACAAAATGCCTTCCAGATCATTTTTAGAAAAATCAATTACCAGCTTATCTTTGTTAATCTTTCTCGAGCGATCCTCTTCTGTTAGATTTATTCGCTGTATATAAGAACAAGCTTGTGCCTCATTGAGGTAAGCTTTTCTCTCGGTGGTATGATCACCCCCTCCTACATATCCACCTGTAATCATGTTACAATAAAAGGAACCAAAACAAATTGAAAATACCTCACGCTCAGGTTGTCTTGGACTTTTTGGGAGATTGGGGTCGTCTTCAGGGTCCCTTTTCTTATCGTCTCTTAGTCGGTAAGGAGCTTGTACCTATGTCAAGTTCTGTTGTTGGTCCTGCCACTATTCTGGCGACCCACATACTTGTTTAACCTTCCTAGTCTAATGAGTGCTTATATCTCATTTTAGAGAGCTATACACTACTTGGTCGTGTGACCGTGATATTTATGGAACTCGCAGTACTTAGATTTGTCCCTTTTTTCAGGGGCTGACTTCCATTTTCCTAGCCAATTCAGTTCCTCACTGTTCTTGATCTCTTCCAGAACGTGGTTTATATCCACCTTTAAGGGAGTATAATTTGCGTATCTCCTTATGTGGTCTAATGCTGCTTTGCCTTTCGACTGTCTGTTCCCACCATTATGCTTGTGATCTTTCCTCTTCGATTTTCCTTCAGCTTTAGCTTCGTCCCTTGCCTCTACACTCTTCGTCGCATCCATAGCTTCTTCGGCATTCATAATTTTGGTTGCTTTGGCCATAAATTCAGCCATGGATTTAGGGAGATCTTTGGCTAGGGTGTAGTACAGCTTATCTGGTAAAAGACCACTCATGAGAGCCATGATGGATGTCTTCTCCTCATAGTTAATGACTTCCAATTTCTCATTGTTGAAATGAGTGATATAGTCCCTGGTGCTTTCTCCTGCCTTCTATCTAACGCCCAACAGATGTGCTACCTTTTTAATCGGCTATGCACCAAAATAGAAATTACTTATGAAGAGCTCGGCCAGCTGATGGAAAGTTACGATTTGCCCACGAAGAAGGCTATTGTAACATATCTGAGCAGATCCAGTGATGGTTCCTGAGAATTCCCTGCACCTCATTTCGTTTGGGACTGCGTAAATGTCTGTTGCGCTTGATACTGCTCTATGTGGAGAACATGATCTATTTTTCCATCATATTTAGGGGTGACCACAGGAGCCTTGAATTTGGATGGTTTTGGGAAATCCCCAATTGATTGTACAAATAGAAATACTTTGATAAATGTTCTATGGATAGGGTTTTTGGCCTAACCTTCCTTCCAATCTCTAAATCGAACCCTTCCGTGCATCATTTCCAGCCTCCGTTTTTTTTCACGAGCAATAGATCGCGCATAATTCTCCTCTTGGGATCTTTCTGTACGAGCTAGCTTCTTGGAACTGAGATGTGACTGGGTTGTGCCTTCCCTTAGATCATTTGGTTGTTGAGAATCTCTCGACGCAATCCAAGGAGGATTTCTGTTCCTCCTAAGGCCCAAACGATCAAACGGAGAGACTCTGCTCAACCTTTCCAGGGCACTTGTTCGTTCTGGAACTAGAGTAACATCTTCCTGAGAATCTAAAACTCTTATAGGTGAAGTTAAGCCAGGGTGATAGGATGGATCACTTGAATTCTTATCATGACAAACTTTAGTGTGTCTAGATCTTGAGGATGGTGGACGCATGTGAAGAGTGCGCTTGCGTTCAAATTGAGAAATTATTTAATTAAATCTTAGTTTTTTAATTACATCCTAAAACATGCATCTAGGTGTGATTGAAATCAATATTATCACGCAAGAACAGTCAATCACAAACAAAACACACAAATGAGGAAAAATCCCCCAAAAGGGTAAAACCTTTTTATTTTCACTATAATTTGTAAGGAACGGTTACACGGATTACAATGAAAATAAGAGTCACATACAAAATACCCTCGGGTGTCGATTTCGTTGTCGTCGGCTGGAATATATCGTAAGAACTCCAGGTGGGCAGCAATGAAGAAGAGACAGCTTCTCCACAAATTACTCCAGATGAGTAAAAACAATCCTCTTGAAGGTTTAATGATTCACATACATAGATGGGACTGTTTATGTGAATAAAGAAGGCATAAAACCTTAAAACATGAAGACTATTTTTTGGGTTGTGAAAATGCAGAAACTTGTGTGCGAAAAAGACTTGAAAGATGTGTAAAAAAGTGACCAGATATTTATACGGAAATCGAGGCAGCGGTGGCGACGTTCGAACTAGATCAGCATGCCACTCGAACGAAGGACAGGTGTCGCTCGAATGAGATCGCGCGATATGCCTATCTCGTGCGAACGACATTGCTATGTCGTTTGAATGAGCTCGTCAACCGAGGCACTCCGCTTCTACACTTAGAAAAATTTCTACTTTTGATAAAAAGAACATTTCAGACTTCAAAAAAAATATTTTCTAAAAATTCCCAAATATATATGCAAATATAAACAACTCCAATAAATCATTTGACTAACATTGCGTAGTAGAGTCGTGGGAATGGTAGAGCAGAACGTTGCATGTAGCATGATGCATGTGTGAAGATGATGGATATATGGATTCGGATCAAGGCCGTCGTGGATGATCGTGTTGACAAGTCGAATGTAGCGGTATCAAACATACAAACTGTGATCTAGGGAAAATAAAAAATTCCTAGATTCTATCCCGGACATTTATAAAATCATGTCCTTATAGCATGCTTTTACGGACGCCATGTTGTCCTGACTGGGTAGATCCTCCATTTTGGACAGTTTGGATGAATTGTCGCATGGTTTCCTGCATGACTGTTTTTCTCTTGGCTAGATTTACCAGGATCCCAGTGAGATCTTGTGTACTTAGAGGAGTCGAAGGATTTGGGGGATTCCCATCAGTGTTCCTATTGCTAGATTCTGGGATATCAGCCATTTTTGATGAATTTTTAATGAAAAACGCTACGTATAGTCGTTCCCACAGACGACGCCAATCTATTGATGTAAAAAACTAGATTTGATCTAATTAATTAATCATAGATAAATAAGAATAAAGAAATAAGACAAAGGATTTTTAAAGTGGTTCAGCTTTAATAAAATGGCCTACGTCCACTATATTGTGTTGGTGGTGTTTTGCCTTGATCTTGATTATCTTTGCTTATGATAGCTTACCCTGCCATGAGGGTATTACACTGTATTTATAGCCTTTGGGCTGCCAATTGTGAATAGACAATTCGTAGTCATTAAATGGACATATGTATCGATACATAGTAAAAATGTTCATTGAATTCGCCCTGGTCGTTTGGTCTTCCCAGATAGTTGCTCGGTATACTGAGTAGGTCGGTATTCTGAGTAGCTCGACATGTTAAGTTGCTCGATGTATATAATTATGCCATGTTAGATGATACGTGTCTTCACATAACTGGTCCACGTCAGCTAACTAATTTTTGTATCAACAATGAGTCTCGCAACATATTGTAGTTATGTTGTTGAGTATTTAACATATTTGTCATAGTTTAGTAAAAATAAGTTTTCTCTTTCATTTCGATTGAATGTGATTGATTGTATCTTTATTGGATTCCATAATCACATAATTATGATTAATGACTTCATTAGAAATTTTTTTTTATAAATTAATACTAGATGTATGGGTAAGTTTGTTAGTGTGCGTTGAAATCATATTGAATGGATTTTGAGTACTTTTGTGATTACTCTTGTGACTTAAAATCTTTGCGAGCTCATGATGTTAGAATTTTTTTACATGAAAAATTATATTTTCATTGTGATTATAAGTGTATTTTAAAAAAATATTAAAGAAATAAATTTTTGATGTAAATAAACCCTAGAATTTACCTGTCAATGTCTCTCCTATTATTGAATGAAATATTCTAGGAAAATATGGGTGATTGGAAGCTTTATTGATTTATATAGTATGCTAGATTTTTTTTATTTGAACTATCATTATTTGTTAGTAATCATAGGTTTAAATTATGGAGGTTAGTAAAGGATGGGAAATGTGTTAGTATATCAAATTGTCAAAACTAGTCAAAATGCAGGAGTTTACTTTCTAGTGTGTATGGTTTAACACCCTAGATTTTCAACACCTAGTTAATCAGGATAGACACGAACTACCGGGAGTACTAAAATAATTTATATCATTCTCAACATCAAAGGCAAATAAAAATGACAATAAATAAAAACCATCCGTAATAAAAACTCAACACAGGATTATAAGAAAAATAACTGAGCTGAAATAACTGAATCCCCTACAACAAATATCTTAATACAATTTTCCAACTCAATTAAATAGAGTACATCCGAAACCTCAATGGACCAACAAATCCAACTCTAAGGACACTGAGCTGGATCACAACAACTACAAGTCTGACCACTCAGCCCTATTAACCCGTGTATACAATCATAAAACCTTGGGGAAAATATTTATAATTTTGGGTCAACATCATATAGTTGCAAGAATATCTCCATTACATCAATATAAATCATGTGACTAATTTGTAATAAATATTCCAACTATCAACTCTCACATGCAATAAGTACCTCACCTTTCATCTAAGTGCAATACTATGCGCATGTCCCAACTCAAGGCATAACTCTACTAAAAGTCTTTATCTCTAGACTACCAAGTGTTATCACGTAATGAACAACTAACATGGAACGTTACTAATTTTCCAAATACAATTTCACCCCACAACCTACATATATATTTTCATTAAAATATTCACGGCCTTATAAAAGTATTGCTCTCTCTGTTTTAATATCTTTTTAATTAAACTTGTTCGCATCCAAACTACCACAAAGGATAAATAACAACTATGTATCCTGCAAAAGGAATGTAAATAACTACACGTGTAAGAATACAACCCAAGTACCAACCGCAACAATGTCACCCCCCAGAAAACAAATAAAGCACGTAATGTATTTTACATGACATAGGGTTCATTATAAATTGTCTATCATTAGACTATATTAATTCACTCCCATTAGTTATTACATCACATAAAGGCAACTACCTTCGATATCCATCTAGTGGCTCTATCGGTAAGTCCGTAGGAATCCATTGCCTAAAAAAATAAGAGAAACATACAATAAACAATGGAGTTATCACTACGCGGTAACACCAAGTATAAACCATACCCAGAATATGTCTATGGATCAAGTCATCCTGCCTTGTCTCATCATAAAATAGTGATCGTTGACCGTAAGATCTAACATAATGGCCTCCACTACAGATTCGCATCTCAGTCGGTGCATGGTACACGGTTTCGATATTGAACGCAAACCCTCAATTGATAGATTCAAAACGAGAAAAGGTATGCTCACATAATAAACACACACACACACACACACACACACACATATATATATATATATATATATATATACTGGATAACACTCAAGTGTAACCAAAACATCACAATCCCCAAATGTTGGGTTGTCATCTCAAGTATCTCAAAACCTTACTAAACATATATAACTACATAAGATATTATGAAGTATCACGCTAATCTCAAACCGTATCAATCTCTGTCTCCAGATTGTTTCTCACATTACTAGTTTTATAAATTCTCAAACCTCAACATACTCAACTCCTAGCTTAAGAGATATCCAAACTATGAGTATTTGGTTATACATATTTGTACGTTCTCTTGTAGCGTACATATAATTTTACTGATTTAATTTATAATTTAATCATACGGCCTATAAATCCTCAAGACCATAAATAACCACCCATAATAATTTAACTATTTACTTTCCAAACCCAACGTATATACATATCCTTAAGGTACTACTCACTCGTGCATTTTCCTGAATTAACCTAAATTTTAACACCGTATGTAACTAAAATAGTACAAATATCATATAAGTATCTTCAATATTAATCGAGTCTGATATCCTAATAAAATAGGTGGAGCAATCCTAAAAGAAAGTTCAACCCAATATCACCAATCCAAAATTTCTGTCTTACACACAGTTTAAAGCCTACGCGTTCATAATAAAAATAATACAATTTTATGGTCCAAATAGATTCACCCTTAAGATGAACTGATACGGTTATGGGCAGAATTTCAAATGAATTAAGGAAGAATATGAAGTCTCAAAACCTCCATTAATGCCCCAACTAAACTCCAAAATAGTACCCAATTAATACCAAACCAAATCTAAGTACGGAACATATTTCTAAACCCTTTTACACAATCCTATGGGTTCAATAACATTAAATCCAAGACTAAATCTTAAAGATTCAAACTTTTAAACTTAAACTATTATTTAATCATCTAAGGGTATGTTTATCATTAATTCCATCCTTAAACCTCAAATTAACATGGCAATCATTCGTAATAATAAAGTTCATTCTTAAACATCTATTTCAGATCTACATCATTTAATCCATTAATTTTATGTTTTAAGCATAATGGTTTAAGTATTCGATGCAGGACAGATTCATATCATTCCTAATTAACCGAAATCATTAGTATAATCAAACATAATCAAACCAATCCCTAAACATGGTTCAAAACTCACATTTGTACTAGGTAAAAACACATATTATAGATTAATTACATATTTATAATGAGGATTGCAAGATATTCTTGCCTGAAAATCGAAGGACAAGTGGTGTAGCCTTGAATCCTTTCTGGTTTGTCCTCCTTGTGCTTTTCTCTCCTTCTCCCAAAGACCCATGGCTTCTAGGGTTTGCTTCTTCTTAGAGTAAATGGTAGTGATGGACCCTTAATCCCACTTAAAAACTTAAAATCCTGCACTTCCATTAAATGTCTCTTTTTAGTCCCCCAGATGGGCATAAATAGTACACGGATTGACTCGAAACACATCCTAAGGGTATACATGAAGCGGTAAAAACACACAAATGGACACTTGTGTCACCCCAGAGTCCAGTTTAAATGACACTACCCACAACACACGATAATACCTCACGGCATCAATAAATTATTCACTTAATTATTCTACGCATACACATAGTCTGCAATCATATAATTAATATCACTAATTAATTATTCCAAACACATGTGATAAAAATCTTACCTCATGAAAAATATAATTATCATCTAAATTATGCGAATTCATTATTACTAAGTCATACAATTAATAATAAGTCCCTTTATTAATTTATTTCTCACTTAATAAATAATAAATATAGTCCAAGAAAATACGGGATATTACATTATCGTCCCTAATAAAAGATTTCGTCCTTAGAATTTTCAAAAGTATAATGTCAAAATGTAACCCGTACAAATATCATATCCTTATACACAATTATCCCATACCCGTATTTCCCGAGATAAAAGAAAAAGGCTCACATACTCCTACCATAGTGCGTCATGACTAGGGAACCCATACACCCTATACCACATGTATATACGCATAAACATCACATACGAATAACACATATACATCCAAAAATGAAGAACACATACCATTGATAATTATAAAGAAAAGGTATACTTGAATACCCTGCTAATCGTGACTCAAATCTTCTTGAGATTGCCCCACCCATTTAACTAGTGATGCGAACGTTCTTAAGTGCTCTCAATGCTTCACTCATTTGCCCTGCTGGACTTAAATCATATAATATCTCACTTCTCGACGCGTTGTATCACCACACAAGTAATGTCTAACATATTTCTCTTAGCCTCTGACACTTAGTAAGCTTCGTGCATAACACAAGAGAAATCCGAACAAGAAACCCTCCTGATACATTATTTCCTTGTCTAGTTGGTTATCGAGATTCTTCAGCCTAAGACCACACACGAAATAATGCACTAACCACACAAATCTGAACTTGTGACAGTTCCAACAAAGAGCTCACCCCTACAAAGAGTGATACGAAACACCTTAAGTTAATCAATTTAATAACGCTAAAAAATAATGGTTTTCTCAAACATCCGGTATGACTAAATCTTCTTAACTTTAAAGACAATAGAGTGCTTAACCACTCTTAAACCTCTGAATATCTAAACATTCGAATCGGGGTCGATAATCACCAGTCGTCCGGACAACGTCACTATGCCAACACCATACGTGACCTTACACAACTTTATATAACTGAGGTTGTCACTAGCCATAAAATTCTCAAAATAACTAAAATGTGTATAATACAAATGCTTCTCATTATGCATATCCTTACATGCTAAGATAAATCCTTCATTGGCAAACCATCCCGCATAGCCATCCTATAAAGTATGCCACCACTAGCATATAGCGCTTAAAAGTACTTAGAAATAAAAAATTACCTCCAATAGATCTACCCATACCTTAAGTTAACATCATTATCATCATCACATTCACTATCAAAATCCACAGTAGGGCATTACTATTGCCCAAGAATAGCGAACATAATGCATAAGGCATTTATGGAATCCATAAACCATCCATCCCTATCCTAACTCACAAATAAGTAATAACAATAAAGGGGACGCTCATTACTATCCAACATCTAGAGAGGGATACACATAATCTACACATGCCCAATAAATCGCATAGTCATTTTCATATGGAATGACGTATCTCATTAAACACCATATCCTAGTGAACACCAACCCACAATCCACGTGAATATACCAACAATCAATCCAGCTAATCAATGCGGGGGAGAGGTAAGTTATCTTTGGGATAATGTTTGTTGAGGTTGGTAAAGTCTACACACATTCTCCATTTTTCGTTGGCCTTGGGGACTATGACCGCGTTAGATAGCCATTCAGGATAAATGACCTCCTTGATGAACTCGGCATCTTCCAGCTTCTTGACCTCATCCCTAATGACCTCATATTTTTCTCAAGAATAAATCCTCCTCTTATGCTTTACCGACTTTGCACCCTCTACCACATTGATCTTGTGGCTCATGATTTCGGGGTCGATCCCCAGCATATTTGCATGACTCCATGTAAAGACATTTTGTCTTCTCCTTAGCAGCTTGATGAGGTCTTCTTTTATGTTTGTCTTTAGAGCTTTACCTACTTGGACGGTTTTTTTCGGCTCATCCTCATTGAGGATGATGGATTCTACCTCTTATGTGGCCTCTCCTTTCTTCAGTTTTGTCTCGTCCCTGGGGTCGAGGGTATTAACATTGTAAGTAGTTGTTGCCTTCTTCTGCACCTCTCTTTCTTCGGTGGAATTAAAGTAACATTCCTGTGTCGTTGTCTTATCTCCCTGAACTTTCCCTACCCCGTAAGGGGTCGGGAATTTTATCATCTGATGAACCGTGGATGGCACGACCTCAAATTCCTTGAGGGCCACTCGCCATAGTATAATTTTATAGGATGAGAAGATGTGTTCATCCATTACAAAAAAGTTGACCTTCTTGGTGATCCATCTCGGTCACTCGTCCCCCATCCTAACATCGGCCTCTTACACTCCTAGAGGATCAACCTTTTCCCCACTGAAACCAATCAGGGGGTGATGGTATGGGACGAGCCTGGCACGGATGAGACCTAAGGCTTTAAAGCATGGCCAGAACATCACATCTGCAGAACTACCCCTATCTACCAGGATCCTCGGTAACTCACACCTGTGTACCTTGGTAGTGATGACGAGAGGGTGGGCTAAGAGGCCTTTGAATTCCATTATTGAGAATCCCACTATCAGAGTATCCATATCAACTTTCTTCCTCTTTTCTGACTTTGCTTCAATAGTGGTCGAGTGTACGGCTTTTGTTACTACCTTGGCTTTAACTACATGGGCCTTCCTGTCGACAACCTCTGATCCTCCTCCTGCCAATCCCCCGGAGATCATCTCAACACCGAACGAGATCATAATAAGTCTTTTTACAGGGCCGTGGTCATCTCTCGATGGGAGGTCAGGGTTATCCCTTCTATTTGGAGGATCTTCTCTACACGTATAACCTCTCTTCTTCCTGGGGTCGTCCCCCCTTAAAGGCACTTTTGTCAATGTTTTTCCTTAACTTCCCTTCTTTTAACATCTTTTCAATTTCATCTCTCAGAGTAAAACACTTATCGGTCATATGGCCATGGTCTTGGTGAAATTCACACCATAAGTTTTTGTTCCTCTTGTGAGGGTTGCCCTCAACTTCTCAGGCCACTTCAAGGATTAATCACTCTTTATCTCGTTCAGAATGTGTTCGCAGCTGACCGTCAGAGGGTATAATTGGCAAATTTGTCATCTGCTAGCCTCTTCTTCCCCTCCTTATTCTTTTGCTGGTACTTACCCCCACTAGTGCCTATTTTCTCATCTTCGTATTTTGTGGCCATCGCCTCTTCGGTGTTCATCACCTGTACCACTGTTGCCAACAATTCAACGATCATCTTAGGGGGTCTTTGACAAGCTTCCATAATAACTTCCCCTTCTGGAGTCCCCCAATGAGGGCTGTCATGGCTATACTCTCCTCGTAATCCTTAACTTCTAACTTTTCTTTGTTAAATCTGGATATGTAGTCTCTTAGGCTCTCGTTCTTCCCCTGTTAGACATAGAGCAGGTGTGTGGTCTTCTTCTGTGGCATCACTCCAAAGAAAAAGTTATGGATAAATCGGTGTGCTAACTGCTTAAAGCTTTCAATGGAGTTCTTTAAGAGAAACATATACCAGATATCTGTGGTCCCATTCAAAGTGCCGTAAAAGGCACGAAACCTCATCTCATCTGAGATAGAGTATATGTTTGCCGTCGACTGGTATATCTCAATATGATGGACAGGGTTAGTACTCCCGTTATACCTTGGGGTGGCCACAGGTGGCTTAAACTAGGAAGGCGTTGGGAAGTTAACTATCTTCGTCCCAAAGGGTGAGCCTATGGAGTATCCTCTTTGAAGAGGGTCCCGGCTTTTTAGGATATCACCAATTTTATCCTCCAGCCTTTGGATCGAGTCGTTCCAGGGCCTCGTAGGGTCAGCTTAGCCGATGTTATCCCCTGCCACCTCTTTGGGGTGAACTGAGGGTTCTGGTGCGACAAGTCTGTGTCGACTGTTCACTTTTCCCTGACCGTCGTCCCGTCTGTGGGGCGGCCCCCGTGGGGTCGGCCATCTTCTGCCTCCCTCCTGGACCTCACAACACTCCTTTATCTAGATAATTTTTCCCGCAGGTCATTTACTGGGCCCAACTTCTCAAAGGCGACCCCCTGCTCAGACGATCATCGGGATTTTTCCTTCCACACTTCCCTCTGCTTTCCTGGATAGGTCTCACAGTATTATTGGATACCTCATACGGCTCCCAACACTCTATGGGGGCCTCTTCCACCTCCAGATCATCATATCTGTCTTCTGGGCAGGGGTTTCCTTACCTCCCCAGTCATATACGACGGGAGTAACAACATCCCTCCGCCACTGTGGAGGTGGAAAGTCTTTGCGTGGTGCTTGGGGTGGTCCCCTGGCCTCATGTTGCCCTGGAGCTGCTACCAGAGCGATCATCTTCGGTGAGACTCCTGGTGGTCTTAGTATGTTTTGGCTAAGAGTTGTAAATTGCTCTTGCATAATTCGTTGGCTTGTTACTAAAGACTTTAGGGCAGCCACCACATCATCCATCTCAGACTGAGGCGGTGCCTCGCTAGAACTAGGTCCTACCCCACTATCCGGTGGAGGAGGTGGTGGTGGCATCTCCGGTGCCATATATTTGAGCTATGAAGAGATGAATGATTAAAAGACAAATGAGCTTGAGAACCTTAATGGGTCTCTTTTAATGGTGAAATAACTCCACACAAAGGGGGAGAACTGGTTCACCATCAGAGTTTCTGAAGAGGATAATCCCCGGGGGGTTTTAATAATTATACCAATTAAAATAATAATTTAATTTCCTTTTTAAAAAATGCGGAAGCGTATAATAAGTGATGGTTCAACAAATAAACAAGGCCGAGTTTTAATATCATAAGAAACAAATTAACACATGATTCAAGTCCTAGAATTTGCCTAAGTCATGATTAACAATTATATCCAAGATAGGCGAAACCAATTTTAGCAAAATGACTTGAATAAACCAAATTAACCCAATATTTAATTTAAGTCCAAATTTAAATTAGTGTGATTGTAAAACCAAATTTTATCTTGAAATTAATCTAGCATGCATTCTAAGTGATATAGAGCAAGATAAAATCAACAGTCACACAACACCGCGATGTACGAGGAAAAACCCACTAACGGGAAAAAACCTCGGGACGGCCCTAGCCTCAAATCCACTAAAAACGGTATTACAAAATACAAGACAAAAGACTTACTTCCTAAACTCGAACCCTCTCAAGCCGTGATGCTCCTTCTTGTATCAACCTCCAATTAGCGGATAACCAACGGACCTCCACCGTGGTCTCGGAATTCACCGATGGGACTTTATATGGTCACCGTCACCCAAGCATGGAGCCTTTCTCCTTGTGGGTAGAATCTCAACAAAGGTCTTCTTTGTGATGGGGTGTAGAAGCAAACCCGAAACGTCTCTTGAATTCGGTAGAGAAAACCGGTGCCAAAAACTCCAAGTAAGGATATGTATATATAGAACTTGGAATAAACAACAATGGGTGTAAACTAGAGTGTGTATGAATTTTCCATTAAAAATTAACACTCAAAACTTGAACATTTTCCTAAAATAATTTTGCTCTCAAACTCTCTCTAAGAGATGGATATGGAATGGAAAAGTTCACTTGGAAAATGTGTTTCCCGCACATAATAAAGTATGAAAAAGGTTGGTTGAAAACCAAGTGGAGGAGTGGGGAAAAACTGCAAAAAACTGCCAAATAACTGTTCCCGATGGAAGTTCGTTCGAACGAACGTGATTCTCGTTCGAACGAGACTTCTAACGAGTGACCAGCCTGGGCCCGTTAGAGGTTCGTTAGATACCTCGTTAGAACGAACTTTCGTTCGAACGACATATCGAACGACTGTCCAGTTAGGGTCGTTGGCAAAACTCGTTCGAACGAACCTGGTTTGAACGACAAAACTCGTTCGAATGACAAAACTCGTTCGAACGAAATCTGATTCGAACGAAAAAACTCGTTCGAACGACATTTCAAACGAACAAACAGAAAGATTGAAAAATTCGATTTTGGCCCAGAAACTTTTATAAACTATATACTTATTTTTAAGTTTCTAATTGATTCTTTCTGAAAAATAAAATGCAGTTTTTATTAACCTAACACCCAATACAAATTGTTCCAAGCTCCTATATACATATAATTACATTCATACCTTGGGAGCATGGAACCTTAGTTGATGACGTAGAAACGAGGCACACAAACCGGCATTTTGATGAAGCTTTAAATTCTTTGCCGCTACGTCTTCAACATACACTTCATAGGCTTGAGAATATTACAATAAAATACTATCCTATGAATAAAATTTTTTGTCCGGAATTGAGCCAAAACTATATATGGACTCAATTGGAAATTTGTGTCCTTACAAATCTCCCCCTTTGGCTATTTCGGGACAAAAACCAAACAAAAATCCTAAAGGGCCGTCAAGCTCTACTAGACTCAAAACATAACCCGCCCAATCTTGACTCAACCCAAGGATCAAACGCTTTGCCATAGAAAGATGCCGCTTTAGAATAATTCCTGCACACTTAAGCAAACTCATCAAATGCATAGGGAATATCAAAGTATTAAATGCAATTAAGTAATTACTCCCCCTAAATTAATTCTCCCTTTAAACACATGACCTACTTAGAAAGACGTCTCCCCCTAAGATAAATCTCCCCCAAACGAAGATACGATAATAATAGGATTAGATACCATTTCTCCCCCTATCATCATTCTCCCCCTTTTTGTTCGGGAATAGGCAAAGGATAAAGAACTAATAAACAGCATGTGAAAGCTTAAAGTGATAAGACATGAAAGCATATGGGCAATTAAAGCAAGGCAAAGACAAACAAATATCATATATATATATACTATAAATATACCAATAAGTACGTGCATATATAGATAGATATAAACACACACATGACACAAAATACAATAAGTTTGCACACTCGTATGGCAAAAATGTGTCATATGGAAACGGAAGTGTAGGGGTGTGAACTAGCAACGATTAAATTTAGACGCAAACACTTAAGACACGTTCACGGAGTTCTCATTTGATTGCAAACTTCATCACAGTTAAATATAACCTCATGTGACAATATAAAGATTGAACTCAATGAACAAACATACACAATGCATACAAGCCTAGCATGATGATGATTCTACAAACCAAATAGAGTCATGACATTAAAGACAACTAGGATAAACGGACATTGTGCAAACCGTTGATATACCATCCAATTCTCCCTCAATGAGCATATATATTCTTTTGTTTTTGAATGAATATATCATACAAACATAGGCCTTGGCAATTGCTTTCTTTTAAATGCCAAATTTTCTGTTTTTAGGCCTTTGGATCACGTATTTCTTTTAGATCCAATCAACGGTGGCTTACTATCGCAAAGGATTTAATTCATCCTTTCGGAGCCCTTCCCCGTGCATATATTAATTTATCATGTTTTCATTTTTCTCACAAATCTCACATGCAACGGATTTTGACATGCACTAGTCCTCCTAGGTCATAGATATGTAGATGACTAGATTGATAGGAGAACACCTCAAAAAGCTCAAATATAACATGTGACATTAAGATTTCAAAAGAGCTCGTGCATGTGTGAATAGAGGCATATAGAAATAGAATCCATTTAAACAATACAAAATCCAACTACTCCATAAAATATGGTAAAGAACATAATAAGGATTGAAAATCTAAACCAAAAGTTCTAGCCACGTGGGAGCGTAAATGATGGGATTCAAACACAAGTATATGCCACATAAAGTGTGTCAAACAAAAATACACACCAAACAAAATCTTTTTGAATTTTTAACATTTTAATCAAAAATAAAGATATATACTCAAAAGACTAAACAAAAATCATTTGTATTTTTCATTAAGCTTAAATGAAATAAATAAAACACAAATGATAAACAAAAATCTTTTTATATTTTTCAGTTAAATCAAACATAAAATATAATACAAAAAGATAAACAAGTCATGATTTCTAGCATGAGATATGAAAATAGGCAATGACTAGAAAAAGACTAAACAAGCATACATTTAGCATATGAATATAGCATGAAGTACAGACGCTAAACTATGCAAACACTAACACATTTATCCTTTAGATTTAGCAAGGGAGGAAGGATGTGAAAGTAAATGAGAATCAAAATCCCTATTTTGTAAGGCAACCAAGTCGGATTTCCTAACCCAAATTAATATAGAATTACTATCTTGGGGTGTAGAAACATTAGCTATCGTGGTTACTTTACTATGGGATTTTCTAGGAATTCGTTTAAGATCTAAACAAAATTTCCTAAGATGACCTTGTCGACCACAAAGTGTACAGGTGAGAACATGTCGAAAAGATTTACTTAAGGAGTGATCTTTAAAGGTATTCCTAGTTGATTCTCCTAAAACATTGGTTTGGGCATTATGAGTAAATTCATTACAAGGATTGAAGCCTAAACCACAAGTGTCATTTTTAATTTGGATCGTTCCTAACATTTTATCAAGTTTTTCCGAACGACATTCCAAATCAAATTTGACATTACTAGAATCTTTTAATTTATTTTCCAATTCAACAATGTTAGATTCTAGTAAAGAATTACGCTCTTCAAAAGCAAGAAGCTCCTTTTTCAAGGATTCCATTAAACCCCTAAGGCTATCTCTCTTGCCTTCTACATATTCAAGCTTCTCTTGAAGAGTCCTCACATGTGTCCTAAGGTCTTCTATTAAGGCACTTTCATCAATGACCTTGACACTCTCTCTTAAACTCGCTTCTAACTTCAAATTAGCTCTTTTCAATTTAATAGATTCTTTATATAATTCATGAAAATCATTTTGAAGTTCACTCATATCAATCTCATCTTCATTTTCACTCTCTCTTTCTTCTTCACTCTCACTATCATTAAAAATAAGAGAATCATGTACAATGACCTTGGAAGTGGCATGTGCTATAATTTCATCATCCGATGAGTTCTCATTATCACTCACATGTCTAGCCATAAAAGCCACAAAATTTTTCTTAGTGGGGGAATCGGGCTTCTCTTCCTTATCACTATCACTAAGGGTCACATTATATGAAACGGGTCGTTTACCCTCTTTCCTTAGTTTAGTGGGGCACTCAAAAGCCCTATGGCCATAACCTTCACAACCAAAACATTTATTAGACTCGTCCCTATCAATATTTTCATTACTAGGTTTAGGGATCTTATCGGCTTTAGAAATCTTCTCGTTTTTATCATGTTTAGAAGATTCAAATTTCTTAAAATCATTTTTAACTTTATCTTTGTTAAATTTAAGAAATTTTCAAAATTTACGAGCAAACAAAGCCATATCTTCCGAGTCACTATCACTATCGCTCTCTACTACTTGTTTAACCTCTTTGCGGGCTTTTAAAGCAACGCCCTTTTCAATTTTCTTTTCAGTTTTAGAGGGAAACATATCTAGTTCATAGGTTTGTAAATCACCTACAAGCTCTTCTAATTTCGTAGAGGCTAAAGTGGGTAAAGAATTTAAAACGGTCACCTTTGGAATAAATCTATCGGGTAGTGACCTCAAAATTTTCTTTACAACACGGTCGTCAGGTATTTTCTCTCCCAAGTTAAAGGATGAATTAACAATATCAGACAGTCTAGCATAGAATTTATCAAAAGTTTCTTTTTCATCCATTTTGATAGTTTCAAATTGAGTAGTGAGGTTTTGGAGTTTAGAAGCTTTAACGACACTCGTTCCTTCATGAGTTAATTGTAAAATATCCCAAGCTTCTTTAGCGGTTTCACACGTCATAATACGTCGAAATTCATCCGGCGCGACAGCGCTAAACAAGGCATTTAAACCTCGGGAATTAAAGTTTGCTAGCTTAAACTCATTTTCAGTCCATCTATCAATGGGTTTGGGAACATGTATATTTTCAATTAAATGTATTGGTGGGGTCCAACCGTTAACAACAGACATCCAAACACGTTCATCGATAGATTTAAGTGCCGATTTCATTCGCGCTTTCCAATACGCGTAGTTAGAACCATCAAAAATAGGAAATTTTGAAAATGGGGAAAAATCCATATTTAGCCAAAAAGTAAAGGATCTTTAACGAAATAATTTATCGTTTTTGGCTCTGATACCAATTTGAAGAGGATAATCCCCGGGGTTTTTTAATAATTATACCAATTAAAATAATAATTTAATTTCCTTTTTAACAAATGCGGAAGCGTATAATAAGTGATGGTTCAACAAATAAACAAGGCCGAGTTTTAATATCATAAGAAACAAATTAACAAATAATTCAAGTCCTAGAATTTGCCTAAGTCATGATTAACAATTATATCCAAGATAGGCGAAACCAATTTTAGCAAAATGACTTGAATAAACCAAATTAACCCAATATTTAATTTAAGTCCAAATTTAAATTAGTGTGATTGTAAAACCAAATTTTATCTTGAAATTAATCTAGCATGCGTTCTAAGTGATATAGAGCAAGATAAAATCAACAGTCACACAACACCGCGATGTACGAGGAAAAACCCACTAACGGGAAAAAACCTCGGGACGGCCCTAGCCTCAAATCCACTAAAAACGGTATTACAAAATACAAGACAAAAGACTTACTTCCTAAACTCGAACCCTCTCAAGCCGTGATGCTCCTTCTTGTATCAACCTCCAATTAGCGGATAATCAACGGACCTCCACTGTGGTCTCGGAATTCACCGATGGGACTTTATATGGTCACCGTCACCCAAGCATGGAGCCTTTCTCCTTGTGGGTAGAATCTCAACAAAGGTCTTCTTTGTGATGGGGTGTAGAAGCAAACCCAAAACGTCTCTTGAATTCGGTAGAGAAAACCGGTGCCAAAAACTCCAAGTAAGGATATGTATATATAGAACTTGGAATAAACAACAATGGGTGTAAACTAGAGTGTGTATGAATTTTCCATTAAAAATTAACACTCAAAACTTGAACATTTTCCTAAAATAATTTTGCTCTCAAACTCTCTCTAAGAGATGGATATGGAATGGAAAAGTTCACTTGGAAAATGTGTTTCCCGCACATAATAAAGTATGAAAAAGGTTGGTTGAAAACCAAGTGGAGGAGTGGGGAAAAACTGCAAAAAACTGCCAAATAACTGTTCCCGCTGGAAGTTCGTTCGAACGAGACTTCTAACGAGTGACCAGCCTGGGCTCGTTAGAGGTTCGTTAGATACCTCGTTAGAACGAACTTTCGTTCGAACGACATATCGAACGACATATCGAACGACTGTCCAGTTAGGGTCGTTGGCAAAACTCGTTCGAACGAACCTGGTTTGAACGACAAAACTCGTTCGAACCAAAATCTGATTCGAACGAAAAAACTCGTTCGAACGACATTTCAAACGAACAAACAGAAAGATTGAAAAATTCGATTTTGGCCCAGAAACTTTTATAAACTATATACTTGTTTTTAAGTTTCTAATTGATTCTTTCTGAAAAATAAAATGCAGTTTTTATTAACCTAACACCCAATACAAATTGTTCCAAGCTCCTATATACATATAATTACATTCATACCTTGGGAGCATGGAACCTTAGTTGATGACGTAGAAACGAGGCACACAAACCGGCATTTTGATGAAGCTTTAAATTCTTTGCCGCTACGTCTTCAACATACACTTCATAGGCTTGAGAATATTACAATAAAATACTATCCTATGAATAAATGTTTTTGTCCGGAATTGAGCCAAAACTATATATGGACTCAATTGGAAATTTGTGTCCTTACAATTTCCGATAAGGTCGAGTTGTATAAAGGAAGAGATATCTTCTCGTTCCCACAGACGGTGCCAAAATGATGATGCTAAGATTTAGCACCACCAGATAATAAGTGACGATGAGCTCAAACAGTAATAATAATGGCAGAAATATAGATATATGTGTGTAAGTGTATAGAAGGGGATGAGTATAAGAGGAATAAGACAATGCTGTATAGTGGTTCAACCAATTAGGCCTACATCCACTGTGAGTGTGTGATCCACTAAATATGGGCACTAATGGCCTTGGATACAATGAACATAAGCTCACTCTCTCTCTACTGTGTGTACAAGAAGAGTTTTAGCTAGGGTTACAATTATCGATCCCTTCACAAGGTTGCAGATGACCAGTATATATAGGGTTTGGGGGGTGTAGTGTACCCCCAAGCATGCATGGTGCATGTGAATGATGATCTAGCCAATCCCGTGCTGACACCTGCATGTGCCACTTGCAATTAATGATGACATAATATTTCCTCACGTGAGGGAATAATATTATTATAACGGTTTAGTTCATGTGCTATATGAGTCCCACGCGCACTGTTCCACGCGTCTTCCAAGTCACGCGCTATGATGATGTCACCCTTGGCCTAGAATGCCAAGCCGAGGCTAGAGTTCATGCTGACATTGGGCTAGGTTAGATGTTGGCCTCGTACTATCGTCCCTTCATAGGGTCGTCCAGCCCATGATAAGGGGTCATCCCCTTGTAGGGTCATCTGGTTCATGATAAGGGGTCGGGCCCTTATTGGGTCGTCCTATATTCACTGAAGTATCATCTAGTCCGACCTTTTCTATAACAAAACTATGGTAATTGGACTCGTCCTGGGCCTGAGCCCTCGTTTGGGTGGAGAACACCCTCGGCCTGGCCAAGGGTATATATGGGTATATCACATACCTACCCCACAGGGTAAATTTAAAGTGGTAAAAATACCTAAATGGATATCCATGCCACTCTAAAGTTTAGTCCAAATGGTACTATCTGAGAGTGCACTACGGTTAAATAGTCTAAACTTATTTAATTAAATGTCAACTTAACCCAGATTTTAATTCTTGTTAAACCCTAGTTCTTGCAACTATGTGATTAAAAGTAGTAAATCAAGAAGCATTCAACAAACCAAACAAGAAAGACGGATTTTAGGAAAAATCCCCCTGGGGAAAAACCTTTTCTTATTTCACTATTATATGCAAGTCGCAACTTACATGTACATAGAGAAATAAACACAACATTTAAGACGAAATTT
The DNA here is from genome assembly GCA_949130495.1 of Sambucus nigra. NCBI lineage: Eukaryota > Viridiplantae > Streptophyta > Magnoliopsida > Dipsacales > Adoxaceae > Sambucus > Sambucus nigra. The sequence continues at coordinate 560,836,013 of OX422212.1, read as the reverse complement.
CCGCAGGCGACGCTTCGTCTTCCTCAGTAATAGTTCCCACGAGAATTGCACGATTAGCAATGGAGACACATTCTCTAGAAGAGAAACTCCAAGAATAGAATTATGTGTTTGAGGGTTTCAAAGTGATTCACAAAATATTAAATGGTAGGAGGTGTCAATCAAAAGGTGTTTTTGGCCTTTTAAAAGAAGACTTTTTGTGAAGCAGGTCTATAGAAAATATAGATTGAAAAGCCTTAAAAAATACCTACAGGAAGCAGGTTTTTATAGGCAAACACGAAAATTAAAGTGGCATCAAGTCGTTTGAACAAGTTCGAAGTGTCGTTCATACGAGATGTGAATCTCGTTAAAAGTGATCTTCGAACGAACCATTTAACGACCTGATAAAACTAAAAAAGTACGCCCTCGTTTGAAGTACATTTGATGTAATCTATCAAATGAGCCTTCTAATGACATAAGATGGTCGATCGAACAACACGTGCATATCGTTTTAACGACTGCTCACGAAAAATATTTTTTAATTAAAATTCGTCCTTGTTTTGTAAAATAAAACAAAGTAAATATCTCCCAGAAATATTTATGAAAAACTAAGAACTCCAAACAAAGAATATACCATAAATAATGTGGAGTTATGAAGAATGATTGAAGATGTACGTGGAGCACGATGATGGCGAGCGATGCACGTTGATGATTCACGGTGCCAAATATTCGGATTGTTGACGTCGTGGATGATCGTGAAGTCGTGACCAATGTTACGGGATATGCCATATCTAATGAAATATAGAATGCTACGGAAAAGTCCAAGATTTTAGGTGCAATAATAGAAAAATGTCATTACAAATCTCCCCTATGGCTATGCCGGTACATACATAAAAAAAATTCGAATTATGCAACCAAACAAAGTCAAAGACATACAATATTTGAATACCCTCCCAAAACCCACAAATGGAAAGATTTCAAAATACATAAGTCTTGAAAATCTTCAAATCTTCAAAAATCTTCAAATCCCCAAATTCCTTTGTCTTCATCGAGTGAATCATCAATATAATCTTCAAATGAACCTACACACATGAGCAAGAAACAAATACCCGTGATGCAAAAAAGTTTGAAATTAAATGATAATCATAAATAAGCACAAGCCTAACAAATCATCAAATCAAATCAAACTCCCCCATGATTTGTTCTCCCCCTTTTTATGATGTTCGAAATAGATAAGGAAAATAAACATATGCAATAAAAACAGAGTATGTCACAAAACAATAAACAACTATTTTTGAATTTTTCTCAAGTAATAAAATAATACACACCGTGAACTAAAACTAAGATAACCAAGCCGTGAAAGTGTAAATGAATGGGTGTGAACAAATTCGATAGGAAAATCAACTCAAATAATCATAACATATGTGCACGATGAATTTTGGATACTCCTAACTAATAAACTCAAAATCGTCCTTAGGTGTAAAAAAAGTTAAATTTATATGATATCGACTCAATATAATTAACAAATCAAAGTCTAAAATTATTTTCACACCAATAACGTCCAAAACTACGTAATGCTTTTACGAGACTTTTCAGGACGTATAAACCCATTGATCTTCGACTTAATTCCCTCAAAACTCACATATAGAATATTTCTCTAAATTCTTTTATGTTGAAGAAATCAATGCTCATATGTAGCGAAGCATCAATGTTCTTCGAATTTGGCCTGGCACTTAATATTTTTTCTTTTGAGTACCTTTAATATTTTAGGCTCTTTTCATTTTGCAAATGGTGGTTGTTCACGCAAAGTTCTTTTTACTTTTGTAGCCTCAGCCATTGCTTTTAAATTAACACATTTACCGGAGATATAAATTTTTAATTTTTCCAATCCGAGCAATGGCTCTTATAAGCACTACTTTCATTGTCTCATTTTATCACATTTGGTTCATTTTAAAGATAGGATTGAGATGAAAATATTTTGACCAACATGTGATAAACAACTGCAATGCTCAAATAAATTCGTGCGTGTGTGAAGTAAGGAGACAATGAGTCAAACATGTAGAAAGTAATCACTAGTCACATCTCAATGACTCCAAAACATTATAAAACACATGGATGAAATGAAGTTGTGTCTCAAAACACTATCAAAATATCACGTGGATACTGGAATGATATTATGACTTTACAATACTAAATGTCCATCCATATAAGGTGTAAGCAAACTACAAAAATCTTATTGTGTTTTTAAAATTTTTTATAAAAATAATTTTTTTTGACTTTTTCAAATTTCTAAAAAAATGAAAATATTTTTGAATTTTTCTCTTTTTTTAAAAACCAAAAATCTTTTTGTATTTTTCTAATTTTTTTTCTTATAGACCGAAAATCTTTTTGGATTTTTCTAAAATATGAGAAAGAAAAAAATACAGGACATGAATAATAAAAATAATACAATCTAGCAATAAGAATCATTAATATGAACGAGAAAAATCATCCTATACTAGATAAAGTAACCAACCCTTAGTCAACTGTGCAAATACCTAAAGACTTCTTAAGACTCTCGAATATAAGGGCATCTAACGGTTTCGTTAATATATCGGCTAACTGGCGATCGGTGGTCACAAAGCTCAAGGACATGACCTTCACCTCTACTAGGTCTTAAATAAAATGCTCGCGTATCCTTGAAGAATCCTATATCTTTGACTCATTTAAGTCTGCACTATATAGAAGCTCATTTAGTTTGGAAATAGTGAAAAAATTGTGTCCATCCCTAGATGAACCAAAAATAGTCAGAACTTTCAAAGCTTCATTGATATTCCTCTACAAGTTCATGAAGGTATATTACATACACCACACACTAGGACTGCATACATATAATGTGTTTTTCATGTGATGACCATGTGTGAGTTAAATCCCCTTAAAATGATTTTTAAATAGTTTTCAGTATTTCATTAATATTTTCTTAGAATTTTAAATAATTTTTGGAAATTAAAATTGGAACTTAATAAAGTTTTAGGGTTGATTTGTAATTATGTTTTATGCCTTAAAACTATCTTGGGTAGAAACCAAAAGCGGCAGAAATATTTGTGGGTGAAACTAGAATTTATTAGAAACCAAAAACACGCATTTGAGAGTTAATCTTGATATTACACATGTTACACACACAACGGTCTTCATGTGTTTGGAATTAATCCAAGTGAATTGGTTTTAACCAATCAGAGTTGGCTATTGCCCCACTTCTTGTGAACCCTTAGATTTGCATCAATTTATCTTCCATTAATCTTAGCCCTTGATTTAAGCGATCGTTCCATATCCTTTTATTACTTGTATAAATAGATGCCTTAGGTGAGGCAATTAGAGACTTTTGTGATTTCCTCATTTGAGAGAAAAAAGAGAGAAGAGAGAGAAATATTAAAGAGAGAAAAAGGAAACCATAATCCAAACTTCATTAAACCCTAAACCAGAAATACTTTTTTGAGAGATTAAACCTGAGTGTTTAGATCGTGTTTTTAAAAGTTATCCTCTATTATTCTTAATCACACTTCCAACTTAGTCACGTTGGTAGAGTTTTCAGTTTCTCTACATAGAAACTTGAGATCTCGTGTCTGTGATACAAATCACATAGATAGTTTACTGTCTTGATTTCTTATTTCGAGAAATCATATTTGTTGGTTATTTTAAAACTATTTTTATGTTTTCAAACCCTAAACCAACAATATTCATTCCGATTTCATTTTACTCAAACTATCAGATTAGGATCTAGTTTTGAGATCTTGATTGAGGATTGCACTTTCAGTCATTAATATTTTCAAAATCAGGAAGTGTTAGGATCTTGGATATTTCACAACAAGATTTCTCTTGATCTGCAGTTATTTTGAAAGGTTTAAAATCTTATTTAGTTTTGACTAAACTGATTTTGGAATATCTTGCACATCTAGTGATTCTGTAATTTGTTAAATCATTCTGTCTGTATTAAGTGTGAGTGTGTTGCATGCATATGTTAGAGAGCACATCACCACTACAATTTCACTCTACCATACTTAAAGTGTTGGTTAAATGATCTTGAACTTATTTGAGTCGACGTAAAGCCGAAATCGAGTAAAGTTACGAAGCTGGAGAGAACATCAACAACAACAACCTTCAGAGAAGTCAGATCTAATCCAGAGGAGCTGATAACGTTCTAAACTTAGTTTAGGTGTGTTTGTGTGGTTTGATTGTTAAATAGATTGTAATTTGTTATTCTGATTTTAGTGGATTTTCGTTTTGTGACGTAGAGGTCACCATGGATGTTTCCCCAATTGGGTGGGGTTTTACCACATTAAAATTACTTGTGTACTTCCTCATACTCTCATCACCTTCTTCTAAGTTGTGCTAATTTAATAGTTTAAGTTTTGTTTTTCAAAACTGGTTTATTCTAGATCTGAAATAACTTGTTCAAACTCTTTCAAACTATTTTGATAATTATTTTAAACAGATCTTGTGTTAAGTTTTATTTTGAATTAAAAGTTTCTCCAACAAAAAGTTCAGAGACATTTTAACAGTTTAATCCTGTATTAAACGTCTTAAGTGGCATTTTTTTCAATTGGTATCAGAGCATGGCTGTTTTAAAATCTTTTTGATCCTGTGTTTTTGAAATTGTTTTATCAAAAGAAAATTATGGACGAGAAATTTGAGAGACTAGGTAACCTGTCCAGACCCCCTCTCTTTGATTGAACCAATTTTCCTAACTGGAAGGTAAGGATGATTGCTTTCATTCAAGGAACTTTTGGAGACAAGGTCTGGGAAGTTATAGAAAGTGTCTACACTTTTCCTACTAAACCAGTAGCTGAAGGAAGTATTGTGAGAATCAGGAAGTTACTAAGTGAATTCACTAAAGATGAGAAACAAATTTCACTATGAAACATTAAAGGCAAGAATGCCATATTTATGTCTATTAACGAACATGAGTTCAAGAGCATCTCATCTTGCACAACTTCTAAGGAAGCGTGGGATACTCTTATAACTGCACATGAGGGTGATACGGGAGTTAAAGCTGCTAAAACTCAAATACTCATTCAGCAGTATAACTCTCTAGTCATGTCTGAGACTGAATCCTTTGATGATTTCTATATTAGGTCAATTGACATTGTAACTAAGTTGCATGCAAATGGTAAAACTTATGATAGGAAAGAGATTGTTTTAACAATTCTAAGATCACTTACATAGAAGTTTGATAATAAGAGATATGCTATTGAGGAAATGGATGATCAAAATCTTACCCCAGAACTCCTCAGTAGTAAATTAAGAATTGTGGAAATGGAACTAGAATTCAAGAAACAATTGATCCAGACCAATAAAAAATAGGGTAATTCTAATCTTATTTTTTCTCTAAGTGGATCAAACCTGACCTTGACCTTGACTCTGAAGAGGACTGTGACTTGGATAACTTGGATAATCAGATTACCCTTATGTCTAAGTAATTCAAAAAGATTATAAATTTTAGAAGGAAAGTTTCTTCTAGACAAGGGAAACCCAATTAGTCCAACACCTCTAATAATAGGACTCATGAGAGAAAACATGACAAACAAAAAACTGATGATCGCAAGAGACCTCAGAAAGACCTTAAAAATGTTGAATGTTATAGATGTGGAAAATTAGGACACACGACTAGTGACTGTAGGGTTAACTTAGACAAAAACCCCAAACATAATAGGTCTCAGCTATGCAAGACTTGGAATGACTCAAGTCACTCTGAAAATGATGAACCTGAGTCAATCAACTCTTATGACCCTTGCATGTCATTCTTTGCTAAGATAATCTACAATGATGATGAGGAACTGATCATATGATGACTGATGTTGTTTCTTCTGATGTGTCTGCCTTAATGCTTAAGAATAATTGGAGTACTCAAAATCGTGTGTGTGTGTGTGTGAGTTAAAGTGAATGCCTTATTAATGATGCCAATGTGTGTGAGTCCTAAAATTAAATTGATAGGGGACACTTCAGAATGCTCACTTAGTTACTCCGATAATGAGGACCTTCCTGACATTCACACACTTTACAGTAAAACACTCAAGAAAAGTGCTAGACTAGAGAATCTTGTCAAAGATCTTTCCAAGAAACTAGAGTCCTTAAACCAAATAGTTAAATAAAATGCTGAAGAGTATACGTCTCAAAGTTTAACTCATGATGAGGAAATAAAGATTTTTGAACAAAGAGTGAAGGACTTGACTGAATCCAATAATGTTTTGGAAAATAAGCATAAAGGATCGTTATTAGAATTGGAACAAAAAAAGAAAGAAAAGACTTCAATAGTCTTCAAAAAAAATTCAAAATTTGAAATCAATTCTAATTGATTTGAGGACTGTGTTGCTGATAGCAAGACCAATTCTGATGACATATCTTGAATAGGCTTTTGCACCAAAAATATCAATCAAACTAAACTTTTTAAAACCATAAAGTTTGTTACTGGTGGGAAAAGACCTATGGAAATTTGTCCAGACTCTCAATCTTTGAAAAATGATTTTACTAAAAACCATCAACAGTTAAACATTGATGAGACAAGTACCTCTAAGAATAATGTTCAACTTAAAGCCAAGTAAGTTTGTCCTCCCATTAGAAAGAGTGAGACCTCATTTGAAACTATTCCCTTTACAAATAATGCCAAAAGTCATAATTTAGGGAAACCTACATTTAATAACTTTCCTAAAGACTTAACTGCAAAGAGCAATCTTTATTGCTCATAATGTGATTTGTACGGACATTCTTTAGATGGTTGTTATTCCAAACTTCTATATCAACCCACCTCTACCTTCTTTACCTATCAGAATTTTAACTATTCTAGGAGAAGCCAAAACAATTATGTCCTTCCTAAACACCATATAGAAACTCTAACTATCGAAAGAGGAAGACAAGATCTAATACTAAAAGACAATTGTTAAGAAATTATCCTAGAGTCTTTTCTCGACCAAATACTCAAAATGTTTATAACAACAATAAAATTGCGCAAAATCTATTTAGACAAAAAACTAATGCTCGTAAGTTTTATCAAATAAGAGCAAATAAGCGCAAATTGAAAACCAGAGCAATTTGGGTAAGAAACGATGCTCTAGTACCCCAGATGAAATGTAATATAGTGATCAATGCTTAAAGGGTGAACACACCACATCTGGACGGTACTTAGACTCTGGGTGTTCTAAGCATATGACCGGGGATGAATCCAAACTCTCAAACAAAACTAACTTCTCCAGAGGCAAAGTCTTTTTTGGAGATGGTGTTTCTGCCCTGATCGTTGGCAAAGGAACACTTTAGGAAGAAGGATTACCTGTTCTTGAAGAAGTTTTATTAGTAAAAGGTCTTAAGGCTAATCTACTAAGTATTTCACAATTTTGTGACTCCAATCATACTATCACCTTTTCGAAGAAAAATTGAAAATTTTTAAATAAAAATGGTGAGTGCATCATTACAGGACTCCATACTCCAGATAACTATTACACAGTCAATCCAAGTACAAAGGTTTGTAACATTGCCAAAATGGATGACAATGAATTATGGCATAACAGAATGGGTCACATAAATTATGACAGCCTTAGTAAATTGTCCTCTCAGGACATTATTATAGGTATTCCTAAAATAAAACCTATTTCCAACATAGTCTGTGGTGCTTGTCAAGAAGGAAAAATAGTTAAGGAATCTCATAAAAGAGTTGAAGACATTATATCCTCTAAACCTTTAGAACTCATCCATATAGACATAATGGTTCCTTCTCATACTGTTAGTCTTTGTCCTACATTCTATTTATGGTTGATGATTACACGAGATTCACTTGGGTTGCTTTTTTAAAGCAGAAGTCTGAAACTTTTAAAGCATTTTTGAAAATATTACTTCGTATAGAAAACGAAAAGGACTCCCAAGTAAATAGAATCCGGAGTGATAAAGGAGGTGAATTCATAGATTCTGGTGTCATTAAATATTATGACTACAATGGTTACAAACACGAGTTCAGTGCTCCCAAGACACCCCAACAAAATGGGATAGCCGAGCGTAAAAATAGAACAATTCAGGAAATGGAAAGAGTGTTGATACATGCCACAGATTTACCTAAATACTTTTGGGTTGAATCAGTTCCTACTGCATGTCACATTATCAATAGAGTCTACCTTATGAAGAATTCTAAACAGACCCCCTATGAACTTTGGTATGGCAAGAAACCAAATCTTAAATATCTTAGAACTTTGGGTAGTACATGTTATGTCTATAAAGATAGAGAAAATTTTTCTAAGTTTGAAACTAGAGGATATAAAGCTATATTTTTAGGTTATTCACCTGATAGTAGAGCCTACCGAATTTACAACTTGCGAACTAAGACCATGATGGAATATATTGATGTGATTGTAAATAACACTTATGTAGAAAGTGAAACTACTAGACCAACTACTGTGGATGAGTCTGAAAGATTTTTAAATTATGACTCTCCTGAAATAACTGAGATTTTACCAACGGAGACCCCTGAAGTGCCTAACCGGGTTTCTAATGACCATCCTTTAGATAGCGTTGTTGATAATCCTAGTGAACTTGTTTATACAAGATCTCAACTTCGTAACATTTCTCACTTTGCATGTTTTGTGTCTCTTATTGAGTCCAAAAATGTAAATGATGCCTTGAATGACCCCTTGTGGATTAGTGCAATGCAAGAAGAACTTCTTCAATTTATCATTCATGATGTTTGGTATCTTGTACCCAGGCCTGAAAATAAAAGGGTTATTGGCACACATTGAACTTTTAAAAATAGGACTGATGAGTCTGGGATGATCATTAGGAATAAAGCTAGATTAGTTGCCCATGGCTACTCTCAGTTTGAAGGAATTGATTTCGAGGAAACTTTTGTACCTATTACTCTCCTTGAGTCTATTCGTCTTCTTTTTGCTATAGCTTGTCATTTACATTTCAAGCTTTACTAAATGGATGTAAAGTCTTCCTTCCTTAATGGAATTTTAACTGAGGAGGCCTATGTAGAACAACCCAAAGGGTTTATTGACCCTCATCACCCAAATTATGTTTATCGTCTTAAGAAAGATCTTTATGGGTTAAAACAAGCTCCTAGAGCTTGGTGTAAGCATCTATCCACCTTTCTGTTAGATAATGTATTTAGGAGAGGAGGAAATGGCCAAACCTTGTTTGTCAAACATTTTGACAACAACATTACTATTGCTCAAGTATATGTTCATGATATCATTTTTGGATCCACCTCCTCTTCAGAAGCTAAGTCTTTCGCAGACCTTATGCACAAAGAATTCCAAATGTCCCTTATGGGGGAGTTGCAATTTTTCTTAGGTCTTTAAGTTAAACAAAATTCAAAAGGTTTATTTGTGTCGCAATCTAAATATGCATTAGATATTGTAAAAAAGTTTGGCCTAGATACTGCTAAGGAAGCTAGAATGCATATGAGTAACTATGTTAAACTTTCCAAAGATGGAAATAGTAAATCCATTGATTCAACTTTATACCGTAGTATAATAGGAAGTTTGCTTTACCTAACTGCCTCGATATTATGTACTTTGTTTGTGTGTCCGCCCGTTATCAAAATAATCCTAAAGAGAGCCATTTATTATGCGTAAAAAGAATAATTAAATACATAAAAGGCACTCAAAATTTAGGACTATGGTACACTAGTGACACATCGAGCACTATAGTAGGATACACTGACGCTGATTAGTAAAAGTACTTATGGCGCATGTTACTACATCGGTAACAACTTGGTTGGTTGGAACAGCAAAAAACAGAACTGCACTTCGTTAACTACTGCAAAATCTGAATATATCGCAACTGGAAGTTGTTGTGCCCAATTATTATGGCTACAACTAATGATGAGAGGTTATAGTATAAATGAAGAAAAACTACATCTCTATTGCGATAACCTAAGTGCGATCAACATCTCTAAGAATCCAGTTCCACATTCTCGCACCAAACATATTAAAATTCAATATCACTTAATACGAGAATTGGTTGAATCAAAAGAACTAGAGATTACTTACCTGCCTACTGATCTATAATTGGCTGAGATGTTTACAAAACCTTTGGATTTTAAGCATTTTGAATCTTTATGCAAATCAATTGGCATGGTTTTGGCTGAATAATTCTTTTACTTAATTTGTATAACTGCTAGTTTTTTCACTTGCTTATAATCAACCTCTGAGGATGTAAGGCATGGATGTTAGAACAATGACAAAGAACACCTCTTATATCTGTTTTATAAAGGAGATTCATGTGAATTCTCGTTATTTATTCAAGTTACTGCGTATCTACCTGTATATAACTCTTCTTTTTTATTCTTGCTGCCCTTTGTCCATATTAGACAAAATGGGGTAGAAATTTTGAGTCCACTTGGATATTCTTGTATATTCTCATTTAATGAACTTGATCTTAGGTATCTTATTACATATTTCAGTACCTATTCACTACATCAGATTTTGATAAGGTAATGGTTTGTACATAGTTGAGTTATGTAATTTTTCCATTTCTAGGAGATTGGGTAGATAATTGTTTGTTTAATAATAGGATTTTTTTTGGTATCCCTACGGGTCCTAGATGACTCAAAGGAGATTTTGTCTCATATTTCCAAAGGGGGAGATTGAAGAACCCTATATCTTTGACTCATTTGAGTCTGCACTATATAGGAGCTCATCTAGTATGGAAATAAGGACAAAATTGTGTTGATCCCTAGATGAACCAAAAAGCCTCAGAACTTTCAAAGCTTCATTGATATTCCTCTACAAGTTCATGAAGGTATATCACATATACCACACACTAGGACTGGATACATATAATGTTTTATTCATGTGATGACCATGTGTGAGTTAAATCCCCTTAAAATAATTTTTAAATAATTTTTGGGATTTAATTAATATTTTTAAAGAATTTTAAATAATGTTTGGAAATTAAAATTGGAACTTAATAAAGTTATAGGGTTGATTTATAATTATGTTTGCCTTAAAACTGTCTTGGGTAGAAGCCAAAAGTAACAGAAACATTTTTGGTTGAAACTAGAATTTATTAGAAACCAAAAATACGCGTTTGAGAGTTAATCTTGAACCTACACGTGTTGCACACACAACGGTTCAATTTGGGTTTCTTATAACTCACATACCTATGACTTATTTTTGGACCCTTGGATTGACTTAATCTACGGTCTACATGTCTTTGGAATCAATCCAAGTGAATTGGTTTTAACCAATCAGAGTTGGCTATTGCACTACTTCTTATGAACCCTTAGATTTGCATCAATTTATCTTCCATTAACCTCAGCCCTTAATTTAAACCATCGTTCCAGATCCTTTTATTACTTGTATAAATAGATGCCTAAGGTGAGGCAATTAGAGAATTTTGTGATCTCCTCGTTTGAGAGAAAAAAGAGAGAGTATGGAGAAGAGAGAGAAAGATTAAAGAGAGAAAAAGGAAACCCTAATCACATAGATAGTTTACCGTCTTGATTTCTTATTTTGAGAAATCTTGTTTGTTGGTTATTTTAAAACTGTTTTTTTTTTTTGTTTTCAAACCCTAAACTAACAATATTGATTCTGATTTCATTTTACTAAACTATCAGACTAGGATCTAGTTTTGAGATCTTGATTGGGGATTGCACTTTCAGTCTTTAATATTTTCAAAACTAGAAAGTGTTAGGATCTTAGATATTTCACAACAAGATTCCCTCTTAATCTGTTGTGATTTTGAAAGGTTTAAAGTCTGATTTAGTTTTAACTAAACTGATTTTGGAATATCTTGCATATCTAGTGATTTTGTATAAATCAATATGTCTGTATTAAGTGTGAGTGAGTTGCATGCAGATGTTAGAGAGCACATCACCACTACCATGTCACTCTACCATACTTAAATTGTTGGTTAAATGATCTTGAACTTGTTTGAGTCGTCGTAAAGCCGAAATCGAGTAAAGTTGCAAAGTTGGAGAGAACATCAACAACAACAACCTTTAGAGAAGTCAGATCTAATCCAGAGGAGTTGGTAACAATTCTGAACTTAGTTTAGGTGTGTTTGTGTGGTTTGATTGTTAAATAGCTTATAATTTGTTATTCTGATTTTAGTGGATTTTCGTTTTGTGAGGTAGAGGTCACCGTGGATGTTTCCCCAATTGGGTGGGGTTTTACCACGTTAAAGTTACTTGTGTACTTCCTCATACTCTCATCACCTTCTTCTAAGCTGCGCTGATTTAATAGTTTAAGTTTTATTTTTCAAAACTGGTTTATTCTAGATCTGAAATAACTCGTTCAAACTCTTTCAAACTATTTTGATAAAAAATTTAAACACATTTTGTGTTAAGTTTTGTTTTAAATTAAGAGTTTCTCCAACAAACATATGGGAGCCAGCTTAACAGTTTAATCCGGTATTAAAATTCTTAAGTGGCATCTTTTTCAATCCTAATGTCCTTCGTCCGCGAATGCTGGACTTAATTTTGGGATATATGAATCGCGTTCGCTTTATCGCAGGAAATAGTCATGGTGCCTTGTGAAATCCCTTAATCCTCTAATATTTGCTTTATACACCAGAGTTGTATACAACTCCCGGTGGCAATGTACTCAACGTCCGTAGTGGACAAAGAGATGGAGTCTTTCTTCTTGCTCAACCTAGAGATAAGAGCACTCTAAGATAAAAACACCCATCCGAGGTGATCCTACATCCATCTACATCCCCGACCCAATCTACATCCGAATATGTAGATAAAAGGTCATAAGTATCAAAAGAAAATGTCGTATGAGAGAGTCCCACTCATATATTTGATAATATGATTAAGAGCATGTAAGTGTGACTCTTTTAGGGATGTCTGATATCACGCGTAGACTCCAACACTAAAGGCTATATTGGGAATATTGGAATTCAAGTAGAGAAGATCTCTAAGTCGTTGCCTAAAGTGTCCTTACTAAGCTTTAATGAGGTACTCATAGGGGTGAGTGAGTGCTTAGCCTAAACTTCTTCATGCGTTCTCTTGCGTACTTGGATTGGTAGATTAAAATCGAAACCTCTAGATGATGAACCTTAAGACCAAGGAAGAACATAAGCTCACCAACCATGCTCATCCCAAAATCACTCTTCATCTCATCTTCAATGTCATGAGCATGGCGAGAGCACGTGGATCCAAAGACTATGTCGTCCACATAGACTTGGGCAACCAAAATAACACATTTTCCCCTCCTTAGAAACAACGTCTTATCTAAACCCCCTCTTTTTAAGCCATGGGCTAAGAGATAGGAATTAAGCCTCTCGTACCCAGCATATGGTGCTTATTTCCAACCATACAAGGCTTTCCTCAGATAATAAACGTGTTCAGGGTGCTTAGGGTTTTCAAACCCTTTCGGTTGTTCCACGTAAAACTTCGACTGTAGAAATCCATTCAAAAATGTATTCTTGACATCCATTTGTTATAACTTGAAGCATAGATGACATGTGATGGCGAGTAGTAAGCAGACGGACTCAAACCTCGCAACAGGAGAAAATGCATCCTCAAAGTCTACACCCTCAATCTGGGTGTAGCCTTGAGCAACCAACCTAGCCTTATTACGGATAGTGATACCATTATCATCCATCTTATTATTAAGGACTTACTTAGTACTAATCACATTTGTCTCATTAGGTTGGGGGACAAGTTCCCAAACATCATTCTTTCTAAACTGAAGCAAATCATCCATATAGTGGATATCTAGTGTTAATCTTTGAGTGCTTTTTTGATGTTCTTGGGCTCAACTTTGGACGCAAAGCACAGGTAGCTAACAATGTTCTTTAGCTGAGCGAGAGTCATGACACCTACAGTAGGATCTCCTAAAATGGCGGAAGGGTCATGACTCTTGCGAATCCAAGCAGATGTGTCCCCTAAATTAGGAGTAAGGTCCACTCTAGGTGTGGAAGGGACAATGGGATCATTACAAAGGGGTTCATCATCCTTACACAAAGGATTAGGATTGAAAAATGCTAGCGGGTCATTGTCTTTAACTATGACGTTTATTGATTCCATTCCTTAGAGTTGTTCAGGTTAAAAACCCGATAAGCTCTACTAGTCGATGAATATGCTAATAGAATTTCCTCGTTGCTCTGGGAGTCAAACTTTCTTAATTGACCTCTATCCCTCAAGATGTAGCATTTACTCCTAATGATACGCAAATATGAAAGGTTGGGTTTCTTCCCTGTCCACAACTCATATGGCTTCTGAAGTGTGTGTGGACGAAGATATACCCTATTCATCGTTAGGCATGCGACAGACACCGACTTTTCCCAAAATCCTCTAGGCACTCTACGATCGAGAATCATGGATATATCCATCTCTTGAATCGTATGATTCTTCCTCTCAATAATCCTATTTTGCGGAGGAGTTTTCACGGTCAAAAATTTATATTTAATTCCAAGGTTATCACAGTAACTATCCACTTTAGCTTCTTTAAATTTTGTGTTGTTGTCACTTCTCATTTTATTGATGGTGACACCATGTTGAGTTTTTTGTATATGACACTTGTTCATAAGAAACTCTACAATATTAGATTTCTCTCTCAAGAAACCACCAATCTAATATCAAGAGAACTCATATAGCATCACGAGGATATACCTCTTACCACCCAAACTCTTAGTGCGAGTAGAACCCATAAGATTCATGTATATCAACTCAAGCATATGTTAAGTACTAATAGAATTCAACTTTCTATGGGGACTACGGACTTATTTTCCTTATTGACAAGGACCACAAACCGTGGAAGTTGGTTTTCCAAGCGACGATAAGCCACGTACAAGATCTTTCTTCGCTAAACGCTCCAACTATTTAAAATTAATGTGACCTAGAAGTTGATGCCTGATGAGTGCATTAATCTAGACCTTGTTAGCCCCATTATATTATAAATAATGAGCTTTTAGAGTCATTTTCGTAAAATAAAAGAAAAATGTAAGTTTGAAAAAAATTTGAGTTAAAAATAAAATTTTAGTAACCTGAAGGGGTGAAATCATAATTTTTTAAACTTTATGGGCCTGAAAATAATTTTTATATGTTATCTAGGCAAAATAAAGTTCTCTATGAAATTTGGTTGAATTCCAGATTAAAATGAGCAATATGAATTTCGGGGGCTGAAATATAAAGAGGGGTGATTCTATAACTTTTTTAAATATTTATGTCACTAAAATTGAATTAATTATTTTTATTTTGCATTGTTACAAGTACCCCAGAAATTTGGAAAGCAAAGGAGTCGATGTGCAAAAATTGTTATGATATGTCGCGACACGACAAGACATGACACGATTGTCACAACTATAAAAAATATTTTTTTATAAAATTGTTCGAGTGTCCTTTGAGGCCGTGCCATACCTTTTCAAAAAGGTCCTGAAAAGACTCTCAACTTTGAAGTTCGGATGAAACTGAGATTTTTGGAGGTGAAAAATTTGATTAAAGGTGATGTTGTGAATAGTGACGTGAATAGAATCAAAATTGGGGATAATTATTTAAAAAAAAACTTTTCAATTATCTCCAACTCTTTTCCAAGACTTCACGAGATAATTATCAGTTCAAATACAACCAATCAAAGAGAGTTTTACTCCGACTCAAACACCTCATTCCTAAGCCTAGGCTCATAATTTGGGGCAGATTGTAGAGAGCCACTTTAGAACAATCTTTGGTAGTTTTATTTATATTTGAGGGACAAGAATTGTATCTTTGTGGGAGGAATTTTGTCAAGTTTATTTGTGAGAAAATATATTTGTAAGTTTATTTTATTAATGAAAATTAGTATTCATTCTTGCAGTTTTCTTATGTCTTCAATTATGCTAGCTTAATTTTTTTACGAGGACTAGGTGAAATTTATCATGTTTGATTAATATTGTGCGTGATTTAAATTCTTCTTTGTTCCTGATATCTTCTAAAAGTTTTAAAAATTCGTATTCATTTTAAAGCGATACAAGAGTGTGTCTTAAAACCTTCAAGATTGTTTTATCAAATCAAGATTCGAAATTTAAAAGTAGTAATTTTTGATGGATTATGCTTGCACTTTGATTATTTTGAAAGTCCATGCGTAAATACATTTGTGAATTTGAAAACTTGTATTTTCTAAGGAAATAGGGATTTTAGGCATCTAAATTTAGAGACGTTAAATTTTATTGTGAACTTAACCATGTTATCTACCGAATTAAATACGACGAGAGTCGGTTTAATTTGAGTTACAAAATCGGGAATGACGAGTTTAAATTATTACATAATATTAGTTGACTGTGATAAATGGATCTAACGTCCTAGTTTTCATGCACACTTGATTATATCTCTCGTAGTCACACTTTTTATTTGTGTTAGCTTAGTTTAATATTACATCTCATCTCTAAAACCATTTAGTCTAGTTGGATAGTCACAATTACTTTGAATGAAAAATTGACAAATCTCTTTTGGTTCAACCCATACTTACACTCGCTATTCTATAATACCTCGTGCACTTGCGGTATTTTATAAAATTAACAACAATACCACAAATCCATAGAATAGATCGTGGAGTTGTTGCACACGAATGCGGAGTTGGGCACAATCCCATAACAATTATAATATGACCTCACCCCTTGCAGTAAAAGTTTACCGATTTGATAAAAAATGTTATATTCTTTCGAGTCTCCACGGATGCAAGGAGTTCACTCGTAAGACTAGCCACTGTTTGGTCAAGTCCCCTCTCTCTTTCTCATAAACTCTTTTTCTATCTCCAAAAACCCTCTTTCTCTCTCTCTCTCCAAAACATCTCTCTATTTCTCTCAACGACTCTATAATTAAGGGCTCTCTCTCTTTCTCGTCTCTCCTAACTCATTCTCTAGCACAATGATCCTAGTTGCTAACCCTTTGTTTTGCTTTTTCGTTTTAAAGGAATCAGTGTATAACTCTACGTACATGCACTGCAGGTCACTATCGCTCTCACTTGCTGCATACTCACACTCGCTCAAGTCGTTTTGACTATCGATGTGTCCTTATGAAGTAGCTTCTTCATCATCGTAAGGTGCACTGGACGTACTCATATAACTAGCCATGAATGCGGTAAAGTTACATTCGAGCGACGATTCTCTTTCGAAATCCACCGACTTGATCTCGCTATCATTACTAAGGGTGGCATTTAAGACAAATTTTCCTTTGCCTTGATGCTTTAATCTAGTTATGCACTCATACGCTTTGTGACCTCTCCCATCATAATTGTAATAACTCTCTTCCTCTCTCTTTGGGGCATCCTTTTTATTGTTTTAAAATTTCTTCCCTATTTTATTTTTCTTAAAACTCAATTTATCTTTAAATGTGTCAAACTCCTCGTTCGTGTGCAACAACTCCACGATCTATTCTATGGATCTGTGGTATTGTTGTTAATTTTATAAAATACCGCAAGTGCACGAGCCATTATAGAATAGCAAGTGTAAGTACGGGTCGAACCTAAAGAGATTTCTCAATTTTTTGTTCAAAGAAATTGTGATTATCCAACTAGACTAAATGGTTTTAGAGATGAGATGAGATGTAATATTAAAATAAGCTAACACAAATAAAAAGTGTGACTATGAGAGATATAATCAAGTGTGCGTGAAAACTAGGACGTTAGATCCATTTATCACATTCAACTAATATTATGTAATAATTTAAACACGTCATTCCCGATTTTATATCTTAAATTAAACGGACTCTCTTCGTATTTAATTCGGTAGATAACATGATTAAGTTCACAATAAAATTTAACGTCTCTAAATTTAGACGCCTAAAATCCCTATTTCCTTGAAAAATACAAGTTTTTAAAAGTTTTAAAAATAATCAATCTATGAGAACAAATCCACTAATGACAAAGACATAGGTTGGAACTCTTCCATCAAACTATGAGAATTGGTGACTAGACACTCAACCTGCTCTCTGAGGTAATAAAAATCACATAAGTGTTGCGACGGAGTATGTGTGTGTCGAGTCTGACCCAAACTATAGAAAAACTCCTTAAAGTGGGATTTTCTCTTATAATAAGTGCAGAAATAAATAGTCTTCGGCCTACCTTGGTTTACATTTCTTGGACAAAATTTCCTTTGGGGTTTTGGTTGAGGGCCATAAGGATTCACAGGGAATTCAAGAACCGGTTTTGGTGTGACAGGTGACGTGGAATCATCGTTGAAACCTATTCCTTATCGCTCACCAAACCTTAAAGCAGGGCCGAGGAAATTTTTTCCTATCTTCTTAGATGTATCCTCAATCTTTACCTTGGCCTCCTGGGCTCTCTCGAGATCTTTCCCAAGTTGGGCTACAAGGGCTTCAAGTTTCTTTTGAGTCTCCACGGATGCAAGGATTTCACTCGTAAGACTAACCACTGTTTGGTCAAGTCCCCTCTCTCTTTCTCATAAACTCTTTTTCTATCTCCAAAACCCCTCTTTCTCTCTCTCTCTCCAAAATCTCTCTCTCTTTCTCTCAAAGACTCTATAATGAAGGACTCTCTCTCTTTCTCGTCTCTCATAACTCATTCTCTAGCGCAATGATCCTAGTTTCTAACCCTTTGTTTTGCTTTTTTTTAAAGGACTCAGTGTATAACTCGACGTACATGCACTGCAGGTCACTCTCGCTCTCACTTGCTGCATACTCACACTCGCTCAAGTTGTTTTCACCTTCGATGTGTCCCTATGAAGTAGTTTCTTCATCATCGTAAGGTGCACTGGACGTACTCATATAACTAACAATGAATACGATAAAGTTACATTCGAGCGGTGATTCTCTTTCGAAATCCATCGACTTGATCTCGCTATCATAACTAAGGGTGGCATTTAAGACAACTTTTCCTTTGCTTTGATGCTTTAACCTAGTTGTGCACTCATACGCTTTGTGACCTCTCCCATCATAATCGTAATAACTCTCTTCCACTCTCTTTGGGGCATCCTTTTTATTGTTTTAAAATTTCTTCCTAGTTTTATTTTTCTTAAAACTCCATTTATATTTAAATGTACCATTATTTTTAAGTTTAAGAAATTTCTTAAATTTTTTAGCAAAAAGGGCTAAATCATCTAGTTAAAATCATACTCAGAATCGAAAGACAACTCCTCTCTCTTTTTAGACCTATACTCTCTCTTTCTAGACGTCTCCTCACTCTTTCTAGAATGGGCCTTAAGTGCAACCCCTTTCTCTTTTGGTTTTATAGTTTTAGGAAACATGTCAATTTCATAAGTTTGAAGGTCTTCTACAAGTTCTTCTAACCTAAGGGAATCTAACATTCCTAAAGAATTAAGCACAATGACTTTCAAGATAAAACGGGCAGGGAGTGATCTTAAAATATTTTTTACTGCTCTAGTGTCAGGAATTCTTTCACCAAGATTAAAACACAAATTAAAAATATCCGACAGGTGAGCATAAAATTCATCAAAGCTCTCAAATTTAAGCAGGGTTATAGTCTCAAACTGTGTAGTTAAATTTTCTAATTTTGATGACTATATTTAACAAGGGGAACCTTTCCATAAGTGCTGGTGGGTTTATTTAATTGTTTTTGTTATGTTATGTGTGTGTGTGAGAGAGAGGGAGAGAGAGACGGAGAAAGAGAACCCATATCCTACCACCATTTTCTTAGTAGAAAAATCAGCCACTTTCTCTCTCATAAATCCTCCATTTTTAAAGCTTGTTTCTTCATATTTACCACCACATTTCATCCTTGTTACACCTCAAGTCTTTCTCTTACATTATCAAGGGTTTATTTGGAGTTCTATTGTGGTTTTGTTGGTGTTAGAATAGGGTTTTAACCTGGATTTTTAGAATATTTTGGAGCCTTCTTAGGAGTGATTTGGGTTTTCTTCTACATCTTCTTCAAAGGACTTCTTGTCTTGAAGATGTTGGGGTTTTATATTCCTATTTTCAAGTTTAACAAGCATGTTTATATATATAAGTTTCGCATGCTACTTATGTATTATTATCACTATATATTATATGCGCTTGAGAAAAAAATGTGATAATATGGAAGAAAGTTAAAGTTTTAAAGAAACAAGAATTTTTGAATATTGAGTGGGTTATCTCGTGTTATAAATCATGTAAAGTGTTAATATTTCATGTTGAAATGTATGTTGAATCAAGTAAGAATATGTTAGGTTGCATATATGGGTTTAATGTGTATGAAACCTAACATTTTATTCATTAAATGTGAAAGTTAATTAAAATTTTAGCAAAAGAACAAGTTGAAAGAATGCTAACTGTCTTTTAGACATGAAATTATGGCACCAATAATTTCATAATATACATCACATAAAATAATATTACTTTATGTTAAGAATAATTAAGAAATATAGATCAAATGTTCCAAAAATGAAAGTTGGCAAAGGAAAGTATAAGTTAACATATGGAATGCTAATATTTAGGTGTAAAATGAGTAGAAATAAAAGTAATGGATGAAACTAGTAACTTTATAAATTAGACTTTAATGTTGGCAAATATAAGGGTTTGCCCAAAAAGTACGATTTTATGTAAATTGGGACTTTAGTACTAAGACCCTTAATAATCAACACTAATTGGTAAACTTATCTTTAATGTGGAAAAAGATGACAAAACCACGTTTTGGAAAGAAAAAGATGTTGTGAAATATTTTTGGTAAAATTTAAGAATAATAAATTTTGTAGCTCATGAAAAATAAAAGGGTCCAAGGTGGTATTTACCTTGGTTTGGCCTCGTCGGCTGGGTTGTATTGAAGTAAACAGAAATAATATGTCGTAAGAAATATTTAAAGGAGCCGAATCAACCCTAGAAAATTTTAAGGAGGTCCCGGAGCTCTACGGTTCGACATTATGCTTAGACCCAAAATAACTAGCCAGTAAATCATTGGCTGTGATATTTATTGCATGCGGTGACAGCCTATAAACATAAATGGGATTGGTGAACTCCAAAATAATGAAATAATACTTAATGTACTTGATGTTCATAAAGGTTGAAAGACAAAAAAAATTAACAGAAGGTTAAAAGAAAAAAATAGTTAAATGGTGAAAGTAGTAACAAAAGGGTAAATGAAGGTAAAAATACTAAAAATAATTACTCGGGCACGAGTTGGGTTAAAATTGGTCTAGTGTGTGTGGGCAGATCGCCTGGGTTACATTTTTGTATCGCATATTACATGTGGACATGTAAGTAAAGGAAAGTTTTTGAAATTGATATAATAAATTATATATGCATAAAAATATTCCTTTATATGAAGTATACCCTGCTGGTATTTCCCCTACTAGGCATTCGCTCATAGCCCGTTATTTGTAAAAATCCCCTACGATACATTGGGAAAGGATAACGATAATGATAATGGTAAAGTCAAAGAGGGACATTTGCATCATTAGATCTCTATTTACTACTTACCTTCAAGTGGTGTAACTCAATTGAACTTTAATTATGTTATTTTGGAACTGTATTATTTGAGACATTTACACTTTTAATTATAATAATACACGGTGGTGTGTACTTTTATTTTATTTATCGTACTACATTAAATTGAAAAACTCTTTCCATAAATAAATTTCTAAATGAACTTTAACTTATTATAAGTGGTCACTAATTTGTTAAATAAAACACGGCATCCTTTGTGTTTCAAATTGGTAAAATTCAGTATAATAATAAGGATTTATATATAAAAAAATAAATCAAAGGCTTTTCCATGACACCGTGACTCGGGTGCGGGTGGGATCATTTGGGTGGCTTAAATTCGGGTCGGGGCATTATAGGAGGTTTCGATTTCGCTGATCGAAAGGCTTATAAAGAGGATGCCAAATTTGATATCACTACATGTATATCATATTTGGATCATTGACGAATAAAGAAGTTCATCTTAGAAAAGTGAACATCGATTGATCGGCCACTGTATTTTCCTTGGAAGACTTCAAGAACATCTTATATCCTCATGACAATCGTCTGGTAGTAATACTAATGGTTCATCAACATAACTTTTCAAAATTACTGGTAATTTGTGGAATCTTGGTCGATGTCCTCTTCTTGGACTTCTTTAAGGCCATGAAGAAAAAATGTCAAATAATTGAAATCTTACCATCAACCATTGATCGACTTTACTAGAGAAAAACTATTTCGTCTTGGAATGCTTAAACTTGAAGTTTGCGTAGGAAAATGGCATACTTATCTCACAAAGAGAGTGAAATTCTTTATCATGGACCAGAATGTGATTTTTACTATAATATTATCATGGTCTAAATATCCCTGAAGTAGTTTGAAGT
Organism: Sambucus nigra; assembly: GCA_949130495.1. NCBI lineage: Eukaryota > Viridiplantae > Streptophyta > Magnoliopsida > Dipsacales > Adoxaceae > Sambucus > Sambucus nigra. Next base: position 560,813,858 of record OX422212.1, on the reverse strand, counting down.
CATACCATTAACTATTCACCAGCTGATGATATTCCCAACTCATTTTGGTGTTATGGAAGTGAAAGGCAATCAAATCAAATCCCACGAATGATATGTTCCATCGTATGGATAGAGAGAAGATTAGAAGATAAATACTACCTCTTGAAATATTTATAAACTATATCCAAAAGATGATTATAATTTTAAGAAGATAGAGGTGAATGAAAAAGTAAAATTAGGGGTACTCGATGAGGAGGACCCTAAAAAACGTGTAAATTCTCTCCCCTCTCAAATAATTTGTCAAGAATAAATTAGTTACACTTCATAAAGAGGGGAATAACATCTTCACATGGCCACATCTTCACATGTAAATTCTCACTCAGATCCTTAAAGTTGGAAACCATGTAAAGGACTTGTCCAAGAAGTTTGATATGTTGAATACGTGACAGATGAAGCTCAACCCGACCAAGTGCATCTTTGGTGTTGACCCAGGAAAATTACTCATCTTCATTATGAATCAAAGAGGTATAAAAGACAACCCAATAAAGTTAAAAGCTCTGATAAAGATGAAAGCCCAAGAAATAAGAAAGAGGTTTATAGGTTGACTAGGAGTGTGGAAACATTAAACATACTCATATAAAGAGATATGGTTAAATCCCTACCTTTATTCAAGGTGTTGAGAAAAGTCTTTGAATGGAATGATGAGTGTGAAAAATCTTTTCAGGACCTAAATATTTTCCTAGTCTCGAATTCACTTATATTTAGGCCTATTTACATGAAAAGATATATGTGTACTTAGCTATATTGGAGTCAGAAGTTAGTTTAACAATTATTTGAAATGATATAGGAGTACATATTCTTGTCTAATATAAAAGTAAATATTTTCAGGGGGATGAACTACAGTATCCTAAGATGGAAATTTTTTCCTTCTCACTCATACATGTAGTAAGAAAAATGCAACTATATTTTCAAGCTCACTTAATTTTTGTCTTGACAAATAAACTTCTTAGGAAAGTTGTTCATAAACCCAAGAAGTTAGGGAACCTTATAGTTTGGTTCATAGAACTAGGTTCCTATAACCTCAATTACTAGCCTCATATAATAATAAAAGGAAGATCCTTAACTGACTTCATCGGTTGCTATAAGTCTAACTATAAAAGAAACTAGTGAGTATAACAAGATCCTCAAACATGATTATGAAGTACGAGGTACATAACCGTTAAAAGATCAAAGTGAATAAGTCGATTGCCCCTTCAATCCTAAAGTATCAATGTAGAATATGTTCCCCATTTTGCGTGGCACAGAGTGGAGAAGGTCTCGTCCTCTAGGCCTAAGACAAAACTGATGTAAAATTTACGGTTCAAGTTAAAAACCTTGAATAATGAGGTAGAATACTAAGATCTACTTCCAGGCCTTATCCTTTCCTTTTCCTTGGGTGTAGAACAACTTCACGCTTATAGTGACTCGCAACTAATAGTAAACTAATTAATTGGGAAATATGAAGGCGAAGGCAATAAAATGTCAAAGTGCCTATCCAACATAAATAATGCTCTATTAAGATTAAAGGAAGTAAAAATAATTATAATTACCAAGAAATATAATATCAAAGTCAATGCTTTGGCTCGGCTTGCCTCAACTACCAAAGCTGAACTGTGAAGAGTTGTACTAATTGAAAACTTGGTAGAGTCCAACATTGATTAAGAGAAATTAGGGATAGAAATCTCCAATCAAAACCTTAAACTTTTATGGATGTATAATCATTGAGTAACTTCGATCATAAAAGCTTCCTGAGTCTCATAGGAAGGCAAGGTATATCAAGTTTCGATTTAATAAGTTCATCATTATTAGTGAAGTTATGTATAAGAGAGGTTTCCTTTTACACATAGTCCGATATGTCCATACTTTCGAGGTAGAATATGTTTTGAGGGAAGTACATTATTTCTCCATTTGGTATGTGGTAATATTTATGATGGATTTTGAGTACTGATAAATGATTGCTAGGAAACCTTTTACCAGGAACCAATTGATTCATATTAAGAGTAAAAATTTAGTGTTTGGTTTATGCGTGGAAAGTGACACGGAAATGTACAATTTATACTAATAATACCCTTCAGTAATTTTATTACTATATATAGAAAACCTTTTACCAGGATTTTAAATCCTTTCGCCCTATTTGGTCAACCAATTGATTCTTATTAAGAGCCAAAATTTAGTGTTTGGTTTATGCATAGAAAATTACACGGACATGTACAATTTATACTAATAATACCCTTATATATATATATATATATATATATATATATATATATATATATATATAAAGAGAGAGAGAATAATAAATTGATTTATTTTGTACATTTTATTTAAAAAATATATGATTCACTATTTACAAATGTTTGAACCCAAAATTTATATTTTTAAAAAATTTCCAATATTTAAAAAACATAGTAATTTATTGTAGACATGTATTTATTATAGAGTAATTTAATAAAATTATTGTATCACTAGAAAAAAATGCATAAATGAAATTTGCACAAGTCTAAATTTAATACAAATTTTATAATAAAATTGTCTTCACAAAATAAATATTTAGATTTTAGTGTAGTTTTATAATTTAATATTTATGTGAGCATTCTTATCGTTATAAAAATATTTTGTAAGGATTCCTATAAGAAAGTGAGAATCCCGCCAATATTGGATGGGTTTTGATTCCATCCACTTTTCCACCGAGATGGTAACTCGATTCCATGAGGGTTCACATTTCCATGCAACTTAGCATCGTACCAATTGTAGTAATCTTATACTTTCCCAGGATTGTTCGGAAGGAATCAGATTCCACCCAACTTTACTGCTTACCAAACATCGCCAAAGGGTATTTTGGAAGCCACATTATGGAAAAATAATTAGAAAAGTGTATTATGACCCAAAAGTTTTTATTAGACGAGCTTGCCCAAAGACCCTCATGCTTAAGCAAACAAATATGACGCTTGTCAAATACATGTTAATTATAAACACCAGACTTATTAAATTTTGCGACAATCTCATCCACATGGTTGCTTTCTCAATGGGTAATCAACCTCGTCGATCCACTCCCTATATCTCCATGACAATTTCGTTTCGAGATTGTAGTAACGTACTACTTTATGAAGTTTTTTAAAGTCAACCCCATCCTAAAGATTGTATAAAATAAATGTTATCATTTCATCTAGAGGAACATTATGTGTCACTATGGGATGCCAAAATCCTTCATTACTAATCATGATGCACAATTAGACAACAAAACACTAAAAGTGTATTGCAAAAGACCATTAATTGAGCATTACTACTAAATCCCTGCCCGTCCATGGACCACTGGATAGACAAAGGTCACAAACATGGGGATACTCTCTGGATTTAAAATAAGTTGGGAGCCAATAAGGGATAATTGATGTAAAATCTATACGGTATACCCTGTAATTATTGAACAACATTAAGAACTCAAATTAGGGAAACCCTCTTCATGCCAGCTTTCGAACCAAAGGCAGTAGCACTGATATAAATTATCTTATAAATCAACAGATTCCAACACTAAAGCAAAAAGAGAAATCATGAAGAGTGTTATTTAGACCTCGACCTTATAAAAAAAGGACGATAATCAGGTAACATAAGAGGCCTATCACTAGAATGCGAGATCTCGATGACAGCTACCCAATAACAATTAAATTATCGTTTGAAATATTATTTTCCTTTTACATAAAAAATGGGTTAAAAGCATCTTAAATGTCTACATGACAAAATATTTTATCGAGATTGAAATCTAATTAAATTTATCTTTAAGTTAAGGCAAGTGGTTCTAAAATTGAGGAAAGGCAAAGCATTTCACATAAAACCATTGTAATACCCTATCCCAGTAATCCATTTAAATTATATATAAATTATTCTGAAGAGGGATTAATGATGATTGTAAGATAATTGTGGGTCAAAAATTGAATAAATAAAAGAACGGAAAATATAAGAGGTCGTTCAAATGACATTGGAGGCTCATTAGAAACAAGGTTAGATTTCACGTGAAGCAGGGCTTTAAATGAGATGACACAACTTAACAGTGGCATGTCGCGTGAAGGTCGAATGAAGCAAGCTTCGAACGAGGTGGACATGTCGTTCGAGCGATCTGGGCTTATCTTTTGAATGACGTAGATCGATTTTTTTTAAACAGATTGTCCTTGTGCCCTGTCACATTTTTAACCATTGAATTGTTGAGCGGTCAAGCCCGGATTAGCCCAGATTGGAAAAAATGAGAAATTAGACTTTGGGTGTGGTTTAAAAGGGTGTTTTTGGGGCATTTATTGGGAGAAAAATGGAAGAAGAGAGAGAGGGTGTTGGATGATCTTCCACCTCTTTCCACCATTCCTCCACCATTCTACTACCATAAACCACCATCTTTTTAATGTATTCCACCATGTTTGAGGTATTTTCACCCATTTCCACTATTGTTGAGGAAGAGCTACAAATTTTGAAGAAGTGTTTGGGGATTTTTTTGTAGAAGATGATGAGAGCTTCCATGGAGTTTGAATGCGTTTTGCTTGAATGCTTGGATGGAGCACATTTGGGGCATTTTTAGAGGATGCATTTGGTAACCCCTTGATGCCACCTTTGGAGGTGAGGGTTGCTCTCCCTACATCAACATTCCCACCACCATTTGGAGCTTTTAAAGGTGGAAAAATATATCTTTAGTATTAAGATTCTATTTTGCATTAATTATAGTCTTGTAGTTAGATTACATGGGTAGTGTACATATGATTAATTATTGAAATTATGTGTAGTAAATAATAAAATTTTTGGTAAAATATTATTTTGTTGAAAATAAAGGATGAATAAATATTTCAAGATTTTGAAATATTAAAAGGTTGTATTTTATGAAAATGGTGTATTTTCTAGAAAGATTAATGTTAAACATTTTGTGAAATAAAATATTTGGAAAAAATGATTTGTTTTATCAAACATTGTTGAAATAATGATTTAAAGTTCCTTGCAAAAATGAAGATTTTATGAAAAATGGACATTTATTGAGTTTGAAGAAATTAAATGTCTTTATTGCTTAAAAATGTATTTTTGCAAGTATCGTGAATTTCTAAAATAAAAAATATATTTAACCCATTTGATGGGATTTTAAGATCTAAATCCATCTTCTCATGCATATAAACTTGTAGTATTTGGGTAATGAGTGTATAAACAAGTTTAAAGAAGATTTTGTTGGTTTAAACATGGAATAAAGAATAGAAGAATTTTTTTATCATTAAAGTGTTTGAAAAATGGGTTAAAAGTGTAACAAGGAAAAAGTTGTAAGACTACATGTAAGATAAATGGATAAAAGTAGTCTTTAAGTGTAAATAGATTTCTTGAATGAAGAAATTAAAGAAATGTTTAGTTTGAAAAAATGGCTTTTATTGGTGTTAAACAAGTGTTAATGGTTAAATTTTGGAAAGTTGGTGTGTATAGCTTAATAATGTGGTAAGAGATTAGCACTTGTGAAATTGGAAATGAAATAATGGAATAAAGATGTTTAATATTCAGAAGAATGTTACTCTAAGATTAAAAAGGTGTTAAGGAATTAAAACACTTTATAAGTTAGTGTGGGTAACTTAATAGTGTTTGGGGAAAATTAACACTTGTGAAAATGGAGTAAAAGACGAGTTGGAAACAAATGGGTAAAATGATAATTTTACTTAAAGTGGAACATTTTTATGAAATAAAAATATTGGAAAAGGTGTTACTAGGGGTGGAAGCGGTATGGGTTTTTACCATATCGTACCGTTTTGGTAAAAAAAAATGGTTTTGGTTTCATATATTAAAATACCAGAAATCGGTCTTACCGAAATCGAAATTACCGTAAAAAAGTGGGTTGGTTTTGGTTTTAATATTTAAAAAAATGATTAACCAAAATTACCGTACCTAATTTATCGAAGCCAGAAAAAATCGTACTGAAATTACTGTACTGTATCGAAATTACCGAAACCAGAAAAAACCATACCGAATTTATCGAAACCAGAAAAACCAGAAAAACCATACCGAAACCAGAAACCATACCGAAACCAGAAAAACCATACCAAGTGGTAAACTGGCACGGTTTGGTTTTACCATCCAAAGTTTGATTTTGGTATTGGTATCTACTATTTACTGACCAAACCGTACCGCTTACACCCCTAGGTGTTACACAAATTGGTCCCAAATGAATATGATTTGGGGAATAAAATCAAGTTGAAAGTTTAAAGGACATGAAATAGTAAAATTTCAAAGTGTGACACAAGTTAGGGTGTAACCATGGGTTTTGGCTTTGATTAGTAAAAGGAAGGATGGAATAATATGGACCTTATCAAAATTTTAAAACACATGTAAAGGAATTTGGATGACACCGGAATAATTAAGGAGGGCCCGAAGCCCTGGGGTGAAAGAACCTAAACAACTAGTCAAAGCATATAGTGCGCATAACAAATGGTGTGGAGCCCGTTGAAGTATGCGGTATTTAGAAGATTCCGAAAAAATATAAAGAAATAAGGAACACGTAAAGAAATTAGTTATGTGTTGAAATGTGTTAATACAACCTAACTTGAATGAATTAATAATTGTTCCTGTAAAGGTTAAAACAGAAAAGTAGATGTGTAATTGATTAATGTCCATAAGGTAAGGAAAAAGGATAAACTAGGGGGGTAAATGGGTGGTTAAGCACCCCACGTGGTTAAACACATAATTAACACAAGAATGTGTTGTAAAAAGTTATCAAGGGCTAAATGCGTATTTTCTAACACGGTGAACGCGTGTGTTGATAGGTTGATTTCCAACGAAAATACTAATGTACATTGGATAAAATAAAAAGGGGTGATTTCGGTAAAGAAATGGTTTTCGGTAAAATCAAGTGCAGTAGTTTCAAGTATTGAACCGTGTGTGTTAAATAAAGCGAGAAATACTAAAATGAGGAAAATGAGGCTTTTATAAGATTAAGGTAAATTCATCTGGATAAATAAGGTTTTTGAAAGTAAAACTATTTTGTGCATTAGATATATGTATATGTAGGTGTATATATATATATATATATATACAAGGTAGTTGCATGTGCACGTAAGTATAACGTGTAAGAGTCTTTTTTGTCCAGTTCGATTCTATACTGCATTTGTATATTCCCACTGGATATTTGGCTCACGCCCTCACTTTTTTACAATAGGTTAAGAGCGATTTTGCATTTTGAGAGCGTTATACACGTAAGTACTTTCTTTTAAGTCACGTTAGTAGCTATGCATGCATGTACTTAGGGGTGCTCCCCATGGGTCCATCATGTAGTTTATTTTGAAACTGGAACATGCTAAATAAGTGAAATGTTAATAAAAGTAAAACTGGACTAACAACATTATAGAGGTTGTTTCATTGCACTTCACACATAACGCTCAGGTTGGGCCGAGTTTACCATGGGTAACCCATAAATCTGGGTTGGGGCATTACAAATGGTATCAGAGCTCTAGGTTCAAGGTTCCTTTTGGGAGTGACGTGGTAGGATTGGTTTTGGATCTTTGGACGTCGATGTTGGTTTGGGACGGTCATGCTAGTTTGGTGACGGTTTAGTTCGTGTCCTCGACGGTAAAGTTAAAGAGGTTAGCACGACAAGTAAGTTAGTGCCAAGTGGCACGTGATTAAGTTAATAACTATTAATCACTTCCATACTTCTGACTATAATTATTAGTAAATTGTGAGTGTCCATGCAAGACAATAGAGGTGACACCGTGGTTATTAGTTTGAGGTGATTACATTCCTATTGTTGATAGTGTAGAGTCTTTGAGATATTAATAGAGTGAGATGATGCCCGTTGACCAAGTGGCAAGAGTTGCATAAAGTCAACGGTAGACGTTGATGGTTAGGGTGTCGTGACTAGGAACTGATGATTGGTGATTACAAAGTATATAGCCCTTAGGTGCGGCGCTTATGGGTATTTAACATTGGTAATGTGATTAGGCTAATTTGATCCTTAGGGTGATATCACAATTGATGGTAGCCCAGTAAACATATGAAGTTATTTAGGCTAATAGTCGCACCGTCATGATCTTTTGTGTGAGATGCATTGTATGATAACTTAGATGATGGGAGTAACCTTGGTAGTGGCAACAGTGAGTAGTGTTCTTTATGACCTAGTTGTAAAGGTCGTGTATTTCCCATACGGAGACTAGATGATTGAGTGGCATTCATAAGTATTGATAATGTGGTGAGAAAGTATTTGAGCTCCTTCGTTGAGGACTTGGGCTTAAGATATCTTATTTATAATGTGGTATTGAGGAATAGGATCCCCGACATTTATAGGCAATACTCGACATCCCATATCCTACTACGATCTATATAGTCATGTTAACTCGTAGGTTAGCACATGTGATGATGTTTGCATAATGAGGCAATTTAGTTGTTATAGTTGAACATTTATTGAAGATTAGGTGAGGCAGACCATGAGGCTTATAGGTTGCAGGCGACATCCTATACCCTGCCATAATCCTTAGTGGCATTGGTTGTGGTTTTTACGTGACTAATAGTCATGAACGCTTGGAACAAAGATAAGATTATTATCTAGGTGTAGAGACTCATTTTAGCCGCCAAGGTAATTGCTAGGTGTGTGGAAATCCTAATGTGAGATTAGTTCATAGGCACTTTGAGGTGCCCATAGGACAAATTGTGTGTGGCGTCATTAAGGATAAAGATCGAATGTTGTGACACCTTGAGGTGTTTGATAGTTAAGGTGCACCATATATAGAAGCTCATAGACTAATGTCTTTATGAGCACCATATAATCGTGATATGGGTATTGAAAGGTTTATAGAGCGCGCTTCCAATGATAAAGGTATGAATAATGAAATCTTGTCGGGTCTCGAGGACGGTTACATGAAATGTGTTTGGTGACCTTAGGAGACTAATTAAGTCCAATAGAAATAAACATCAGTGTCCTAGTAATGGTTGTGTTTGGTGTCAGGTGATATTCCTAGACTGGTGGTCGTAGGGCGTACGTGTCAGGGTTGGTTTCCCAAATCGGCACTGATGGGTGGTGTAATCCCTAAGGTAGGGTGATAATTTGTGTCGTTAGAGGAGTGATGCTCGAATGCCATGATATGAATACTATGGGTGTGTTGATACTTAGTTTTGGGATATATTAGGAAATGTATTTGAAACATAGAGTGATGATTCCATGTGGATACTTGAAGATGGTGACAGAGGTGGGTTAACATAGAAACATGGTTATAATGTTGGTATGTGTTGGCGATATATACTAGGTAACCTTAGCAATGTAAGGACTAATTCTTGGCACGTCCTTCCAAGCCAACACGGATTAAAGTATGTTTCCCCATGTGACATTTACTACTCTTAGAATGCCGAGGGCGGCGAGAATGGTCACTATGTAAATTCTGCGTGGGTAGAAATCAAAACTAAGTTTGGTGGAAACCTCATGGTCAAAAGACACGATAAGGCGAATGCCTCTCTTGTAGTAACTAGTGCCTTTGGGAGTTTGGGATTTCAATCACGGTATGATAAGGATGATAATAACCTAGGTGCAGTAGGTTGTTGACGTCGTCATGGGTAATTGGACAAAGTCAATGTAGACAAGGGTGTGGGGTATCCGTTAATCGAAATGGTTCACGTATACCAATGATGTGAAAGGTAGGGGCTTGCTCCCAATAAGGGAAGTAGGGATTTGACTTCCTGAAGGGCTAACAATTCATAAATTTATTTCGTGTTGCGAGAATGAATGGTTATGATTTGATTCGTTATGATTAGTGACCCAGGCCCGGGTATGTGGCTAGGGATTGTGCTTGGTGAGAACATTGGGTATGAATGGCATGCCTTTAAGTATATGGCATAGGTTCTCTTTTGTAAATCATAATCGGACGTTGATGGGTGAAATTTTTCGAGATGGTTTCTTTTTACTTATTATTATTATTATTATTATTTTGTATCCCTTTCAATTTTGGTAATCGACGATCGGTATTCTTGCCTATGTGGTGACTCGAATTGGTACTATGTCATGGTACGATGCGTTTGGACCCGGGAGGGTGTAGTGGATCGGGTATAGTCAATGCATCTCAGTGACTGGGTGTGCCCATCAGAGATATTCTTGTTATTACATAAAGTTTTATGTACGGGTGGATGCACTTTTGGCCACACGATTTGCTCATAGTATTGATGTTTCTTAGGAGTAGTGGAATTTCGACTAGCCAGCACGACAGTCAGTGGCTCGGGTTACAAAGTGCGGGGTGATAACTCAAGGATATGGTGTAGTATTGAAAATTGAGTAAATCTTAGCATACGATGTTGCTCTACCATGAAGAGTGTATTAGAGCTAGGCTCTAGTGAGTGCTCAAAGGTGAGACACTCAAGGTTGTACTAGGTTCATCAGAGTGATAGAGTGGAAGGTGTAAGCCAGAAGCACGGTGATGACTTGATAAGAATATTACGCCTTGGAGTGATAGAACAACATCGTATGGTTATTGGTAAAACCATACAAATTGTGTAGTCAGGATAACCTAAAATTTGTGGGATGCAAGATGTACAGTCCTAAACTAGAATTGATTTTTTATGCCGAATACGACGATTAGTTATATTACGGTTCACATTAGGTGAGTGTGATCGCTCGAACGGGTTTTCCGTAGAGGCACCGGTATGCGTTAGGTACTATCATATGTAGTGATAGAAATTTATTGAACATAATCATCAAGTGAGTGGAGACTCGTAGTCGATTATATAAAGTTCATGGTTAGCGGGATAGTGAGCATCGAGATGTTAATTATTTGGTGACCTTAGTGTTGATACCTTAAATGATTTTTCCTTAGAGGATTTCTATGGCTTAGAATAGAAGTTGGTGAATCGCATAAGCTTAAGGATTAACGGATCGAGAATTTCGGGGACAAAATTCCCCAAGTAGTGAAGTTTGTAGTACCATGTCCCACTAATCCAATTATGTTATGTATAAATTATTCTGAAGAGGGATTAATGAAGATTGTAAGATAATTGTAATAATTAAAATAATAGAAAATATAAGAGGTCGTTCAAACAATATTTGAGGATCGTTAGAAGCATGGTTGGATGTCGCACGAAGTAGGGCTTCAAATGAGATCCCACTGCTTTACAGTGAGATGTGGCGTTAAGGTCACACGAAGAAAGCTTCGAACGAGGTGGAGATGCCGTTCGAGCGATATGGTCTTATCTTTCGAATGATGTCAAAATTTTTGAATCAGATTTCCCTTGTGCACTGTCACATTTTTTACCATTGACTCGTTGAGCTGTCAAGCCCAGATTATCCCAGATTGGACAAAACAGGAATTTAGACTTTGGGAGGGTTTTATAAGGGTGTGTTTGGGGCAGTTGTTGGGAAAAAAATGGAAGAAGAGAGAGAGAGAGAGGGTGATGGGTGGTCTTCCACCTCTTCCCACTGCACACCACCATTCCTCCACCATAAAACACCATATTTTTAATGTATTCCACTATGTTTGAGGTATTTACATAAATTTCCACCATTGTTGAGGAAGAGCTACGAATTTTGGAGAAGTTTTTTAGGATTTTTAGAGAAGATTATGAGAGCATCCATGGAGTTTGAAGTGAGTTTTGCTTGGAAGCTTGGATGGAGCACATTTGGGGCATTTTTGGAGGATGCATTTAGTAATCCCTTGAGGCCAGTTTTGGAGGTGGGGGTAGCTCCTCTTACACCAACATTCCTACCACTATTTGAAGCTTTTAGAGGCGGGAAAATCTATCTTTAGTATTAAGACTCTATTTTGCATTAATTGTAGTCTTGTAGTTAGATTACGTGGGCAGTGTACATATGATTAGATGTTGAAATTATGTGTAGTAAATAATAAACATTTTTAAGAAATAAAAATATTGGTAAAATGTTATTTTTCATGGTTTTGAAATATTAAAAGTTGGTATTTTATGAAAATGGTGTATTTTGTAGAAAGAGCACTGTTAAACATTTTATAAAATAAAATGTTTGGAAATAATGATTTGCTTTATGAAACATTGGTGAAATAGTGTTTTAAAGTTTCTTGCAAAAATGAAGATTTTATGAAAAATGTACATTTATTGAGTTTGAAGAAATTAAATGTCTTTATTGCTTAAAAATGTATTTTTGCAAGTATGATGAATTTCTAGAACGAAAAATATATTTAACCCATTTAATGGGATTTTAAAGTCTAAAATCCATCTTCTCATGCATATAAACTTGTAGTATTTGGGTAATGAATGTATAAACAAGTTTAAAGAAGATTTTGTTCTGGTTCCCATGTAGCTTCTTGTTGATTCTGGTGTTCCCAAAGTACTTTAACTGTGGCGGTTTCCTTGTTCCTACGATACTTCACTAGGAGATCAAGAATTTGATTAGGACGTACTTCAAATTCATGGTTGGGTTCAATTGAAACATCGTTCCATGTGATAGTATGGGAAGGATCTGATATATATTGGCATAGGTGTGATACATGAAACAAATTATGGATATTGGATAATTCCACAAGAAATTCTAATTGATAAGCTACAGAGCCGATTCTTTTGGAAATTGTGAAAGGTCAAATATATCGGGGGGCTAATTTTGCGTTCTTTTCCAAACGTAAAATTCCTTTCCGGGGAGATACTTTCATAAATACTTACTATTTTTCTTGCAATTCCAATAGTTTTCGAGGATGATCAACATAACTCTTTTGTCTATCTTGGGTTGTCTTCAACTTCTCTCGAATCTTTTGTATTACCTCGGTGGTTTCTTAAATTATTTTAGGACTAAAGTGTTTACTATTTCCTGATTCTATCCAACATACCAGGGATCTACAAGGTCTAAAATATAAAGCTTCAAATGGGGTAGCTTTGATACTTGTTTGATTGCTATTGTTATACCAAAATTAAATAAGGGGAAAATAGATATATCTAACGTACAAGCTCGTAACATATCTTTTAAGGTTTTAATTATACGTTCTAATTGTCCATCCATTTGGGGGTGGAATGCAGTACTTAACTGAAGCTTGGTAGCCATTGCAGCTTGTAATGCTTGACAAAATTTTCATGTAAAATGAGGATCTCTATCTGATACAATGGATAAAGGGATTCAATGTAATCAAATAATTTCTCAAATGTATAACTTGCTCAGCTTTTGGACTGAATTAGTGGTTTGCAACGAGAGAAAATGGGCTGACTTAGTAAGTCGATCTACTATCACCCAAATTGAATGATGTCCTTAGGACGTATGGGGTAGTCCACTTACAAAATCCATGGTAATATGATCCCATTTCCATTTAGGAATAGGTAAGGGCTGAAGAAGTCTACCAGGGTGTTGGCATTCTATCTTTATTGTTGACAAGTAAGACATCTCCTTGCCAAGTTCTCGATATTGGTTCTAATTTTTGGCCACCAGTATTGCTTCTTTAAAGCATGGTACATTTTCGAACTCCCGGGGTCTATCATGAATTTTGAATGATGAGCTTCATGTAACACTTCTTCTTGTAGAGATGTTTTGTCAGGAACATACAATCTATTTCTAAATCAAAGTCATGCCTCTCTATCGTAGAAAAAATCAGGATTTTTGCTTGAAAAATTCTGTACAAACGAATCTTGGGTCTGTTGCATTAATTTTCTCTTTCTTAATTAGGGATGAGAGATAATGTTAAAGAAATTGGTGTAAGGGGTAAGTAATCATATATCATATTGCTCTATGGTAGTGGCAATATCGTAGGAATTTATAGTATGAAGTCTTCCTATCCGATTTCGACTCAAAGCTTCATCTACTACATTACCCTTTCTTGGATGATAATTAAGTTGAAATCGATAATCTTCCAAAAAGTCTATCCATCGTCATTGTCTTACATTCAAATATTTTTGGGTAAAGACGTATTTCAAACTTTTATGATCTAAAAAGACTTGGAAACTTACACCATAAAGGTAACAACGCCAAATCTTTAATGCAAAAACTACGACTGCTAGCTCTAGATCATGGACTAGATAATTATGCTCATGCGTCTTGAGTTGTCGGACTCATATTCTACTACTTTTTTATTCTGCATTAACACACATCCCAATCCTTGTAATGAAGCATCGGTATATACCTCATAACTTACATCACTAGAAGGAATAATGAGGATAGGAATAGTAGTCAATTTGTCCTTCAACACTTGGAATGATTGGTTACATTCTTCTGTCCATACAAATGGAACTTCCTTCCTAGTTAGATTTGAAAGGGTAATAACAATGCGTGAAAACCCATCGACGAATCGACAGTACTATCCAGCTAATCCTAGGAAACTTTTTATTTCAGTAATATTGGTAGAATTTTTCCATTCCAAAATGGCTAAAATTTTAGCTAGATCGACTTGGATTCCATTTTCAGAAATCACATGTCCTACAAATTTAATCTCTTTCATCTAGAAATCACATTTGCTCTTTTTGGTGTATAATCGATGAGTTCTGAGAGTACTTAAGGTTATCTTCAAATGTTGGATATGCTCTGCCAAGTCTTGAGAATATACAAGAATATCGTCAATGAAAATGATAACGAATTGGTAAAAAAAAGGTCTAACGATTTGGTGCGTTTGATCCATAAAAGCTGCTGGGGCATGGGTTAAACCAAATGACATTACGGTAAACATAAAATTTTCCTAACGAGTTTAAAAAGAAGTGTTTGGAATATCTTCCTCTGAGACATGACTGATGATATATGGATCGTAAATCTATTTTAGAAAAGACCCTTACTCCTATAAGTTGATCAAACAGATCTCCTATTTGGGGTAAAGGATACTTATTCTTAATAGTTACATAATTTGGTTTACGTTAATTTATGCACAATCTAAAGTTTCCATAATGTTTCTTAACAAATAACATTAGAGCTCCCCAAGGAGATGTACTTAATTGAATGAAAACTTTCGATAAAAGATCGTCCAGTTGGGTACGAAGTTCTAAAGAAGCCATTCGATATGGGGATATCAAAATAGGAAGTGAATTGGGAAATTGATTGATACTAAAATCTATTTATCTAGAGGGGGTAATCCTGGTAAATCTTTGGGAAAAACTTCTTCAAATTATTCTAGCATATTGGAATCAAAGAAGAAATCCAAATTTGAGAATTTAAAGGAATTGACGAACCTATTCCTTGGAATATAAAAGAACAATTATTTGCATTACAAAAATGAATTTTCTTAGCTTGGGAATTGATATAAGCGTGATGTTCAGATAATACATCCATTTCAATAATAATATCGAATCCGCAAATATCTAATATTATCAAGTTCACCGACAGAGTTCCTAGACCAAGCTGAATTTTTCAATTCCTATAACCTTATGTTGATGTATTGATTTCACCAATTGGTAATTCAATAGTCACTGGATGAATCAAGGAGGTTGGGGTCAATTGTATCAATTTAGATAGTCTTAGCATGATAAAAGAATGCGTAGCTCCTGTGTCAAATAAAATATAGGTCGGAATATGTTGAAAAGTAATCATACCTTTAATCATGTCATGTGCATTTCGCATAGGACATGTGGCATAATTCCTCCCATGATTCAAAATTGGATGACTTCTCTGAGTTGGATTGAAATGATTTAGAATATAATGAAATTTTTTATTTTTTGAGAGTTTTTACAGTTGGCGACAAATTGGAGCTGATTTTATCTTAGGACTTTGGGGTTGAATATGTGCATTACAAAAATGACATTCATGACAACAGATCTTGGAATGGATTGTGTTGTGACGGATTTGGGAATAAGCTTGACCACTGGAGTTTGTATATGTATGGGGTCTAGAATCAGATGGGGTTCTGATGATAAGATTATTCCTAACAGTTGGGGTGGATATCAAATCAATTTTGATGAATTGCGTTCCACAATGCCTGCAATATCAATCAACTGGGAATACTCATAAATTTTTAACGGAGCGATGGAATTCTTAATTCTTGGGTGTAGTCCTCTCTCAAACTGCTTACTTATCTTCATCTCGGTATCTACGTATTCTAGGGCATAACGAGATAGTTTAGTAAACTTAGCCTCGTATTGAGCTACTGAAAGGGTAGCTTATTGCAATTTTAGGAAATCAACTATTCGTTGCTCTCACTCAGTCTCGGGAAAATACATTTTGTAAAAAAGTATCCTCAAACTGTTCCCAAATAAAATTACCAACATTCTCAAAACGTAAAATGGCTTGCCACCAGAAATCTGATTCGCTTTCAAACATGTATGTAGCTATAGTTATTCGAAGATTAGTAGCTATACCTACTCCGTTCAGAATTTTCATAATCTGGTGCATCCATTTCTAAGCTTCATTCGCACCTGGATTTTCAAGAAAATAGGAGGTCGTTGTCATAGAAATTCCTTAAGAGAATTCATTCTACGAAGTTCCTCGGAAACATCTTCAGAGTAGCATGTGTAGTTCTATTGTTATCAAGATAATGTAGTAAATTCCTGGAGACACTGCATGATTCCTTCAGTCTGAGTCTGTTCTAGTTGAGTTCCAGCAGAGGGAGTTCGAGTACTAACCATCCTAAATATCATAATTTAAAAAGGAAGAATTATAACAATAAATAAATAAACAAGCCTATTTTATATGAGGTTAAGTCTATAGTACTATTATGCATCACTATTTAATGGTAGAGTCCTCTCTCTAAGGAGGAATGGTCGCGTCATGAGTAGTTGTAGACTCGGGTCCAACTAAATAATCTCCTGGGTCTGCATTATACGTCGAGTTATCTGTAATGCTAGGGGAATATCCTCCATGTATGTCTAGATACATCGGTGGAGCTTATAGGTCATCGACAAATGCTAAATTCATGGCTTCTTGTAGTATGACTCGATTATTTGCAAAGTCATCCACTTTTCTCATCACTTGCATCTTGCCCAGTGCTCTATTAATCAATACTAGCCTCCTAATGTCGTTGCTTAAACCTGGCCAATTTTCTTCCACTCCTAGAATCATTTCTCTAAGCCTGGCCTAAGCCTCTTCTCTTACCCTTATTTCCCAATGATTATCGGCTCAATATATAGATTAAATAAAAACGTATCCCATGCATCCATACTGAAAAATGGATTTACCTTATAATAATAGGAATAAAAGAAGTTATAAAAATCAAATAACTAATATATTATATATTTTTCGCATCGAATGCTAACCCGGTGATAATTTTAAAAAATGCTCTGATACCAACTTGTCACACCCTGCTTTTTGGTATGAATGAATAAGAAGTACACATAAAACAATAGATTAAAGTTAAGGCGGAATAACAAAACCTTTTTTTCATTATTAATATGTTACATAAGGTGGAATCACCGTAGGAGTGAATTACACGTTTCTAGTACACACGACAATATAGAAAACTGAAAAGCGCCACTCCTTGCTCCCATCTGGTTTAGTCTCTACCCATACGATCACATATGCGAACAGGTGACCATTGGTTGTCTCTAGTAGGGGAGATATACTATTTTCTTTCTCCCAGCACATCTGGAGAAGGAAGGTATTATCACAAATACGCTAAGCAAGTTCTACAAGTTCTATAACAATGATATAAGTATAAATGGGAGTTGGAGTGTGTATAGAATCAGTGTTTAAAATGGATGACAATAATAAGTTGATGATTCTATGTTTATCAAATTATGACTTAAAATGTTGGAAACTCATAATTACATAGTGAATAGTCCGTTTAAGAAAATATTGTACATTACCAGTTTAGTTAGAATTATGTTTTGAAGAAAGTCAAGGAATTTGAACTAATAATCCCATTATTACTAGTTCACTAAGGGGTATAGAGGAAATTAAGCCATCAATGTAACTTTTTCATAGACGATCCCAAAACTTTTGGGGAAAAGTAAACTGTTGTGCTCACAATTAAAGTGGAACTTATACGTATGTAGCAATAATCAGGGTTCTCAATCATCTGAGACCAATAGGCCAAGTAGAAAGTTATGTGGGATGACACGTCAGTCTATTTCCTAGTTAATATTGATGCTTATAGTAAAATATAGCACAAAAGTGCAAGGGCAAACCGAATCAATATGGTACATGATCTCATTTATGAGGTGGGAGGGGTTAAAATTTGATTCCAAAAATAAATATTGGTGATAATTCAAATACTGATGATGGTTAACAAAATACATAGTATGGCAGTAGAATAACATGCACGTACTCAGAGTCAACGTGGCTACCACAGACTAATATCAATTGTAGTATTTCAAATACACGAAGTATAATACTAGAAAGGTAGGAAATACCTACTTGCTTGGTATTCTGTTGAATTGCTGTCACACTGAAGTTTTCAGAAGATTTGGGACTTGATTTTATTTTATACAATGTGTGGCATAGGAGTATTAGGTTTTAATCAGTCACTTTGTATTTAAAATTATTTTTAATAAAGTTTCATGGGCGTATGTGTAATTATTTTGGCACTTTAAAATAGGGACCTTAACCGCATTTTTGAACTTTGGTGCAAGAGAGTTTTTGTCTTAAAATAGTTTGATAGATGTAGGGGCCAAGTTTGGTGTGCAAATTCCAAAGTTGGAAAAGTTGTTAGGTTTGATTTGTAATTTTAAGTAAATTTCTTTAAGTAAAAACCTCATTTTTACATAACTTGAGCTAGGAATATCCAAACATTGTCTTATCTTATATCATTTTGATCGGAAAAATTAAATAAAATTTTAGGAAAAAATATTAAAATTTTCTGATTGGCCCCGCGCTGTCACGCGTGTGGTTAAAGTTTCTGGCCAAGGCCTTCATCTTCTACCTCTCGATTTTGACTTTATAGGGTTTAAAACTTTAATTGAGGTTCGTTATTATACCATTTGAGATGATTTCTTAACCAACTTAACCTAATTTTGATAAGGATTACAAATATGTAAGTTTCATGGTTCGAATCTCAGTATAACTCGAGTTTCAAAACTGTGTGTTTTCATGAAATTTTGACCTAACATTCGTGGGTTTCTGGAGTATGGAAGGGTATCTTATGAATTGGATTTGGTTTTTGTTATGTTTGAGAGTAATTTGATTTTAGTTTCAAGGATTTTAATGGACTATATGTCGAGAAATTTGGATTTACAGGTTTGGAGTTTTGAAATCACTTTCGATCGATTATTCTTCTATATGAATATTCATGGCTTTTCACCCTTACACTCGACATCCTGAGGTTACATTGAGTCTATTCATGGATTTAAATTAGAGGTTTGGTTACTATAATGGATTTCACCATTAAAGCTCAAGCTTTAATGGGGTTCCTATTATTTTTCTCTATTCTAGGCATTTCTACACGTAAAAGCTTGCATATTATGAGTGTTCAAACTATATTAACTATACAGAATCCTACTAGAATTGAAAGAATTGAAATTAAAGCATAAAATGATGATTTACCTTAATTGAGAGAAAATTCAAACTTTGGAAGTGCATTGTAGGATGAGTCTCTACTGTTTAAGACGTAGGGTATTTATACTACTTTGAGTGGAGTGTTGATTGGAGTAAAAATAAGGTGGATCTGAATTCAGTTAGGGTGAGTTTTGAGTTTGGTTCAAATGGGGGCACATGGGTTCCTAAGGTTTTCCATGTATTACTCAATGGTTTTGCATCTTTTTTCCTGATGTGGGGGTGTGCGAACTGTGGTAAAACTAAGGATTCATTGGAGTCCTTTATCTTTGATATAATTGCATTTAGGTCCATAAAAGTACATTTTTGTAAAGTTTAGGGAAATTTTGGCAATTTCAAAAAGATTCGATGGTTGAAACTATAATTTCATGTTAGTTGAGGTCGAAAGGTTTAATTTTATATAAGGTTGAGGTTTAGGGGTTCAATATATCATACTTTATCTTATTTTTAAAGTTCCATGGACTCTTTTATAATTAACTAAAACTTCAATGGGTTAAAGCTAATAAGAAAATTTGTAGGGTTTTAAACATAGCTCCTATCTTCTTAGAAGATTTTTTATTTTACTCATCTTACAGGGGTTTAATTCGAGGTCGTAGGTCATTTTAGGGTTTAAAAATTCTCGGTTCTTACAAAAAGAATACCTCCAAAACATACGTGGTGCCAGTAAAATTCTACCGGAAGCACCGACTGAATGCATCCAAAGACGAATAAAGGGTTACCAAAGTTAGGCTCCCCAGTCAAATAGAGGGATATTTGAAAATAACCTCAAATATGGCAAAAACTACAAGTGGACAACAAAACCACTCGTCTCCACCAAAAACCTCCCAACAACAAAAGGATAAATAAACGGGCCATCTTCCGCACCTGTGGCACGTTAGTCTCATTGATCCTATGACTCAACAAAACCTCTTTCAAAAGAGAGATGGATGGAGTCCCCAGAGACTATCCACCCAACATCACCCACTGCCACCGGTGTCACCCGCAGAGTTCGATCCACCTTTATCTGAGCCCCCTCACAGTCCAGTCCCAGCAGCTGCTGCACATCGATGGGAGTTACTATCATCTCTCCAAAGACAAAATGTATGGTGTGGTTCGTATCCCACCACCTTTCTTCCAAAGTGCAAAGGACAGTCGTCGAACGAGGTGTCTCATCCATTGCAGATGCCAAGCTACCAAAGCCAACTAATGAAACCACCTAGCACACCACAAAAGGAAGGTGCTCCCAGACGTCCTTGAACCCCGTTCTCCCCCGGGATTGCAGGCTCGACTTAGATATATCAGTCTGTTAAAGACAAAAGAAAAACCCTTTGTTAAAATAAAAAAAAAGGAAATATACCTAGGAAATGCCAAAGGTCATTAACACTTATGTAACCACTAGGGTTCACCACCCGAGAGGATCGATGGTGCACTGGCCAGCGCAAAAGAGTTCGCTCGTCCCCAATTGGCTTAAACGAGTCAAAGGAACTCTCATTGCCTAGCACTAGGGGCAACCTGTCCTACCACTCCAAATGCACCCAGTCGTCAACACTCAACCATTCCATGTGGATCGCACTGCTTGAAAAATCCGCCATTTTTTAGTCTCGAAAGAGAAAAGAACGCTAGAATAGTTCGCCGAAAGGAAAAGCAGAAGATAGAAGATTAGAAAGATGTGAAAAATGAATAAATCTTGCCCTTTTTTATAGGAGGCTAAGGGTCATGCCAATCGACAGTCCCTAGCCACATACCAATCGACATTGTCTCTTCATCTGCCTGAGGTAGTCCAAAAGACCGTGCCACTATCGTTTGGCACCTCCTACACCCTACCGATCGGCACCTCCCTAAAATTTTGTACAAAAATGCTAGAAAATATGACCCTCCCCCCCCCCCCCAAGAAAATTCCTAAAATTACCAAATGAATTGTAGAACCTTTTTCACTAAGAAAAACAATTTTTAAACCTGTCAAATCCCCGAACGGATTAATACCACATTTTTTCTCAGAATTAATTCCCTAGAGGAATTACCAAAATCCAATTGGATATCACCCCAGCAACATCTCCAAGGGACCCAGAAATCAAAAAATTCCCTAGAAAATTGCACCTAATCCTCAGATTAATATCTTTTTCCGAGTAAAGTCTCCAAAATTTGCTAAGAAAACTATGCCCCACAACCTACTTAAGCCCTCAGAATTGGTCGCTCCTACTTAAGCCCTCAGAATTGTATTTGATCCTCAGAATTGGTCGCTTCTACTGAAGCCTTTCGAATTTGATTTGACCCTTAGAATTGGTCGCTCTTACATAAGCCCTCAGCATTGGCTTCGACCCTTAGAATCGGCCGCTCCCACTTAAGGTCCTCAGAATTGGACTCGACCCTCAAAATTGGTTGCCCCCACTTAAATCCCTCAGAATTGGTTTCGACCCGCAGAATTGGTCACCCCTACTTAGGTCCTCATAATTGACCTCGACCCTCTGAATTGGTCGCTCACATTTAAAGCCTCAGAATTGACCTCCACCCTTAGAATTGGTCACCTCTACTTAAGGTCCTCATAATTGACCTCGACCCTCAAAATTGGTCACCTCTACTTAAGGTCCTCAGATTTGACCTCGGACCTTAAAATTGGTCGTTCCCCACTTAAGCCCTCAGAATTATCTTCGACCCACAGAATTGGTCGTTTCTACTCAAGCCCTCAGAATTTGTCTCTCCCCACTTAGGTCCTTAGAATTGACCTCAACCCTTAGAATTAATCGCTCCTATTGAATCCCTAAGAATTGTCATCGACCCTCAGAATTGGTCGCTCCTAACTTAATCCCTCATAATTGGCTTTGTCGCTCAGATTGGTCGCTCCTACTCAAGCCCTCAGAATTGGCTTCCACCCTCAGAATTGGTCGCTCCCATCTTAGGTCCTCAGAATTGACACTGACCCTCAGAATTGGTTGCTCCCATTAAAGGTCCTCAGAATTGACCTCAACCCTCTGAATCTTCTATCCCAAGCATTTCCTTATGTCCTCAGAATTGACCTCGACCCTCTGAATCGATCGTCCTCATTCCTATTGGTTCGAAGAATTGACCTTTTTACAAAACATCATGTGGTGTCTATTTGATTGCTTTCACTTGTTCCAAGCTCACCCGTCAAGGGGATATGTAGACACCACATTGTAGGACCCCCTAAGTCTCTCCTTAGGTCACTAGAACCACCCCATTTCACTATAAACCCTAGGTCATACTCTGAGTATCGATCTAGAGGCCATCGGCGCTCTCGGGCCCCGTTTGACTCCGATCAACTCTATTGTTCTAGTGAAAGATGATTGAATCTTTAAAGGTATCTGAATCCCATTTCCAATGGTATTCCTCATGCATAAATCGACATAATGGTTTGGACGAACGAACCATTTTACCATAAAAAATCGATCTGGAGGCCATCGGGCACTCCCGATCCCCGATTTAACCCCAATCAACTTCATCCTCAGATCAAAATCTCTTTTCATCTTCTAATATAACTGAAACCCCTTTCCAAGGGTCCACCTCGTGCACGAAATGACATAACTGTTCGGACGAACGATCTATTTTCCTCTAAAAATTGATTCTTAGGCCACCGGTGCTCCCGGGCTCTGATTAACTGGGGTTAACTCTTAAACTCAAACGAGAATCAATGAATCTTCGAAAGGCACTGAATACACTTTCTAATAGTCCACCCCATTCGTGAATCAGCCTTACGATATGGATAAATGACTTATTTTACTCCGAAAGGTCACCGGGCACATTCGAGCACCAATTGACCAAAGTCAACTTTTCGAACTGAGCTAAGCTCTTTGGGATATCAAAGTGAAACACATAACTTTTCCAATTGTTCGCCCCAATCACGATTCTAAATTTTTGATCGAATGAACGATTTATTTCTGTTCAACGATCTCCCATGCAAGGGACCGACGTGCACTTTCGAGTCCCGTTTGACCTAAAGTCAGCTCCCAGTCCTGGGAGAGGCCTAAATGACTCTTCAAGGTCCCTAAATTAAATTTCTAACAGTATGCCCCATGCATAATTTGGATCTACAAATTGCGTTTTATGACCATTTTTTCAAACAAATATGCTCGAGACTGCCGATTGACAGGTCTATTTCCCTACCTATCGGTAGTGTGTCTAGGGTTACCTGTCAATTGATAGGGCTCGAGTTACGCTGATCGGAATCCCCCCTACCCTATAAATAGAGGGCATTGTCTCACTCTCAAGGCACACCTCAGATCCATCAATATCAATGATCTCAGCAACATTCTCTTGTAATTAGCACAGTTTCCTTAAGTGAAATTCCTTTCCATCTTTCATTCCATCATTTTCATACCCAATTTAGCAAAAATATCATTCTCTCATATCCAACATTCATCTCAACATTCAAGGGAGCTCATCAAAGATCAAAGATCAAGCCTCAACTCTCCAAAGAAGGTCCAAAAATCCTTGTGTGTGTTTGTGTGTGTGTGTGCGCGCGCGCATAACGCACAATAATATATAGGTATAAACACCATAAAAGACACAAAATACATAAGATTTCCACACTCATATGGCATAAAAGTGTCTAAACCAAATGTGGTACAGAGTAAAGGGGCGTGAACTAGAAAATAAAAGAAATATGTCCCAACCACTCAAGATAGTCCATTGAATTCTATTCTACTGCATTAATTCGTCAAACTTCGATTTACTCTCAAGTGATAAATAATGTGAACTAATAATGGAAAAACAAACACAATGCACACTATCCTAGAAATCTTGATGATTTTCAAATCAATAGCGTCAAAAATTAGGATTGACTAGGACCCATTGGGCAAATCCATTGATATTCAACTTATAAAACCCTAAAAAACATATATCTTTCTTACTCCTTCTTTTCTTTTGAAGATATCACATTGAGATCAATGAAAAACTCTAGACTTGGCAATCTTTATTTTCTTTTGCCTCTCTTTTCTTTTAGGATCTTGACAATGGTTGGCTTTCATGCTAAGGAGATTTACTCCATTTGTAGTCCTTTTCCATTTCACACTCATATTTTTTCAAACTAAAATAATATCTCGGGAAATGGTTTTTACATGCACAAATCCCCCCATCAAATAGATATGTATATGACAAGATCGATAGGAGAACATCTCACTTGGATCATGCAACATAAGTAGTTAAAATCCAAAAGAGCTCGTGCATGTGTGTGCAAAATCATATGCAAAGTGTATCCATTAAGCAAATCAAGTTTGAACAATTCCATGCAAGCATGATTAAAAACAATACAAATCACTATAAAGTAGAATTAAATGTCATAGCCACGTGGAAAATATGGAGCATATGGGATTCAAACACAACAATATGCCACACAAAAATGCGTAAAACCAAACTACACAAACAAATAAAAATCATATTGAGTTTTAATCTTTTTTTCAAAATGACACAAAAGAGGAACAAAATATTTTTATATTTTTCTCATATAAACTAGAAAGATAAAGAATCAAAATATAAAAGACACAAAATCATACAACTAGCAATGACATATGACATGAAGCACAAAACCAAGTGTATAAAAACATCTAAGCACAATCAATCATTAGATATATATGAGAAGAATCACATGCTTGCTTGTAACAATCAATAAGCCCAACATTAAGTGCCTCCAACTTGGATTTCTCAGCCCATATAGGTGTAACGTGATAATCTTAGGTGTAGACGCCACATTTTAGGACCCTCCAAGTCCCAAGAACCTCCCCATTTTACTATACTCCGAGTACTGATCTATAGGCCATCGGACGTTCCCAGGCCCCGTTTGACTCCGGTCAACTCTACCATCAGAGCAAAATCTCAATGAATCTTCTAAGGGCTCTGAATCCCCTTTTCAAAGGTCTGCCCCATGCGTGAATAAACATAACAGTTCGGACGAATGGACCATTTTACTACCCAAAATCTATCTAAAGGCCACCAGGCTCTCTCGGTCCCCAATTTGACCCCAGTCAACTTCATCGTCAGAGCGAAAGATCTTTGAATCTTTGAAGTGAACTGAAACCCCTTTCCAATGGTCTACCCCTTGCATGAAACGTCATTACAATTCAGATGAACGATTCATTTTCCCCTAAAAATTAATTCGGAGGCCACCGAGCACTCCCGAGCTCCATTTAACCAAGGTTAAATCTTCAGCTTAAATAAGAATGAATGAATCTTTGAAGGGAACTAAATACCCTTTCCAATGGTTCATCCCGTGCGCAAATCAACATTACGATACTGACGAACGACCCATTTTACTTCAAAAGGTCACTGGGCTCTTTCGGGACCCGGTTGACTAAGGTTAACATTTTGAACTCAGTGAATATGTTTGTAATGTCTAAGTACCACGCATAACATTTCCAATGGTCCACCCCGTGCATAATTCTGACTTACCAATCGGATAAACAATCCATTTTTGTCTAACGATCCCCTATCCAATGGACCAACAAGCGCTTCCGAGCTGCCACGTTTGATCCAAAGTCAACTCCTGGACCTGGGAGAGGTCCAAAAGACTCTAAAAGGTATCTGAATGAACTTTCTAATGGTATTCCCCATGCGTAATATGGATCTATAGATTGCATTCAACGACTATTTTTTTGAAAAAATCAACACGAGACTACCGATTGGCAGGCCCATTTCCCTACCTATCGGCAGTGTGCCTAGGGTAACCTTCTGATTGGCAAGGCTAGGGATATGCCGATTGGCACCCCCTTATCCTATAAATATAGGGCATGACCTCATTCCCAAGGCACACCTCAGGTCCATTAGCATCACTGATCTCAACAACATTCTCTTGAAATCAACGAAGTTTCCTTATGTGAAATTCCTTTCCGTCTTAAATTCCCATTCTTTTCATACCCAATTTGGAAAATTCTCATTCTCTCACATCCAACATTCATCTCAACATCCAAGGGAGCTCATCCAAGATGAAGATCAAGCTTCAATTCTCCAAAGAAGGTCAAAAATCCTTTTCTCTCTCTATCTTTAAATTTCTTGTTTTTGCATTAAGTATATATATTCATAATCTAGATTTTACTTTAGTTAATAGAAATTAACATCTCACCTTTTTATTAGTTATATTGCACATACTTTATTTTCTATAAAAAAACAAAACAAACAAAAAGAGGGTTACACCTATAATTTCCAATGGGATTGTCCATCCAATTTCTCAAAACTAAGAAACATTTTCTACACCTACAAAATATTCTCGTTTGAATCTATGGGATAAACCCCACACCTATGCTGCATGCGAACTACATGGACTTTGATGCCTTTATAGGCTACGAAGGCATTTCAGGCTAAAAGTCGAGAGTCGAGTCTAATTTTTCAATTTTTCCAATTTTCTCATTTTAATATTTGTCAACTTTTCATCTATATATTATGTGTACATTATATTTGATCTTTTTGGCATTTTATCTCAATATATATTATCGTTTCATTATAACGATCGATATCTCAATAAACACACAAATAGTATTTTCTAAATATCATTTTGGGAACATTCCTATGGATGACCTCACTCTATCTTTTCAATAGTATGAGTTGAGCAATTTCGATCTCCTTTTATATATACACGCACACACACTTCATGGAGAAATTAAGGAAAATAGTAACACAAGCCTATAAGAGACCGAAAGGCAAGGATGGGTACCTAACACCTTCGCATTGCGTAACTTAGCCCCCGAACCTTTGAACTATTGATTTCGTAAGCATCAATTTGTCTTTGATGCTTCTCTCTCGAAGCGGTGACATTTTCTTTTGCCTTTTTTTTTTGCAAAATAGGTTGGCGACTCCATCTCTTTAGATTCACCCTATACCGATTACATATGAAGTTCTCTTAGAGTAAAGAGGGTGCGGGACATTTTTCTACCCCTTTCTTTTTTCCCCGGCTGGGAAGAGAGATAAAGGAGACGGATTCGGGGATGGCCACAGTGGCGACTCTGCTTGGAAATTTTTCATTCATAAAAGGGCTAGACTATGTTTTCATGGGAGTTTTTGTTTTATGCTTGTGTGCGTATGCACCTACCTGTATGTTCGCTTTCTCTCTTCTATTATTTCTTATACATATCTACCTCATGCTTATATCACTACTCACTCACACACTTGTAGATAATTTTCCTTGTACACTTCACACTACTTGTACATAGGATCACTTATATCCACATGTTGTACACACCACTTAGAATATCCATTCTTAGGAGTCACTAACACACATCTCCACTTATCTTTCTTGTATATATCCATTCTCACTAACACTTGTCACACACCACTTGTAGTTGATCCACGCTTAGGTTCACTACTACACACTCACTTGTAGATATTATAACATATCCATGCTTAGTATAATCTTCATACTACATTTTAGATTTATTTTTTTATACTTGTACATTTCTTCCCTATTAGTTTAGTGTTCATCATGCTAAGTAAAAGTACTCTCTCCATAATATGCTAATAAAGAATCATGAATTTTGCACACTACATCACCAAAGAGCATGGCTATTAACCTAATTTTGTCTCGTAACTGGGGGGTCACTTCAAGATAGATGCTGGTCTGGAAGGTCGCATTTAGCCTAAGCGATACGACTCTAATATTCCATTGGTCAAGTACCTTCGACGTATATCAAACGGTTCTCCCCGCATCGTACCGCTTGACCGAAGTCATGACGGGAGGTATATCATAGGGAACTCGTTCATGTACATCGAGTATATTAAGCCTCTCTCACATGTACTGTCCTCACAAGGTATATAGTGAGGCAATTCACGTACACTTAGGTACATCAAATTTCTTGTCCACACGTACCGATTTCTCTCAAAAGCAAGACGTATATCATGGAAGTCATATCAAAGAGGGGAAGCCTTCCAATTCATCCAACAACTGCATACCCTCATATATGTGTCAAACCTAGGACACTCATATTTAATTTTCCAATTTCTACCCGAAGATCTGTTGAAATGATGGGTCGGCAAGCCACCCAAATTTTTGCTCCATTTCATCCTTTTCAAAACGGGACCCTGTCCATAAGCCCGGTAACAAGTCAAACCATATTTTTACATATTTTTCAAACCCAATTTTCCCCAGATCGAGTCCCGTCTAACACTTCCTTTTGCATTTAGATAAACCTTATACATGTGATAACATAATAATAATAATAATAATAATAATAATAATAATAACAACAACAACAATAATAATAATAATCATTTTGTCCTAAGCGTGGCAAAAATATTTTTCCCCTCTTTTACCAAAAACCTAAAAAAAACATTTTTCCTTCCTTTTACCCAAAAACATTTTGTCCTCATCTTTTTCAAAAACTGTCAAAAATATTTCCTCCCTTCTCAATAACAATTTTCCCCTTTCTCTTTCAAAAATAAATTCAATTTTTTCTCCTTCTCAAGTCGATCGCATACCAAATCCTTGGCCTGGCTCCCTATTGGCTTTGATCTTCTATCGAATCGCCCCCAGACTCTATTAGTTCCCTTACTACTTCCTCTGAGTCTGGAATTCATCCTTATACACTTTCCATGGAGAACGCCGACCAAGCATCGAATGTGCAATTAGATTGGATGACGGTTCTTGCCCAACTCACTACAAAGATTGACAATCTTCAAACCGAAGTTCATGAGATGAAACGAAACTAGGTCCTTTTTCCCAAAGAACTTGAGGTCTTCTTCCCTTGAGATATGGGTCCGCCCACACCTGAGCCTATTTAGGTCCCTGGGGAATATCATCACGCTCCGAGTTCCCCTCCTGCTAATGGGGCATCTCCCGGTCAACTCCCTATGTCGAATCTTTCCCAACCTGGGGCTAACCTACCCATAAATGTTGATCTGAAAGAGGAAGATTTGAACAAAGTCAAGGAGGACCTCAAGATGTTGACCAAAAAGTTTGACAAAATTAGAATGTCTGGGAACTACATGAGTTACACCCATATGTCTCCCTATCCTAAAGCAAGGTTGCTGAAAAAGTTCAAGATGCCTACCATTGAGAAGTTCAGGAGTAGTGCACCCCTAATTGTTCATCTCCAAAGTTACCACCGAGCCATGACTCTCTTAGGTGCCTTCGAGAAAATAATGGCCCAAATGTTCCAACAGACTTTGAAGGTCAACGCTTTTCGTTGGTTCTTATCTCTCAAGGACTCCAGAATCCACAGTTGGGAGGATGTTTCCCGTGAATTCATGTCACAGTACAAGTATAATAAAGAGTTGGAGGTTACCCACCATGATTTAGAACTTCTCAAACAGAAATGTAGGGAATCTGTTAGAAACTTCATAGCAAGTTGGAGAGAGAAAGAAACCACGATGACCAACGGGCCTTTTGAAGAGGAACAAGTCAGTATCGTGAAGAAGAAATTCTTACCCCATATCTGAGCGATGATGGGAGGATGGTACTATCCTCATTTTCTAGCCCTCCGAGAAGCAGGAGTAAAGATCGACGAAAGTCTTTCCAAGACAGAAGTTGAGACAAACAAAGCATTCAGAAAGTTCACTCCCAAAAAGTATGAGAAGCCTTCCAATACCGCAGTTTCAACCATCAATAACATCTTTTATCCTGCCACTTCATGGGCACCAGAAATTCTCCCTAGCCTAGTGAAATGTAATACACAAGATTCTTACTTCCCTCTCCAAAGTTTACCAAGCCCCTTTAAGCCGGAATCTTATCAAACCATTGGTTCCTCGTCCATTACCAAACCCACTTCCAAAAAGTTTCAAACTAGATTCCCATTGTAATATTCACCAAAAACCGACCACACCACTGATCAATGCTTTCACCTCTGAAATGTAATCTAAGGTCTGATTGATCGAGGTATCATTTCCCCACCATCCATTCCTAAGACAAACACTACCCACAACCCACTCCCAAATCATATGAATGCCATCTTCCTAGAAGAAAACCCAAAATTTGATCCATCTACCCTGATCATACCTATTAAACCACCCATAATACCCATATCTTCCTCTAAAACCCTCCAAGTTTACCCATATTTTCTCCTACATCCTACCTGTTTTGTCGATCAGGCTCTATCATTTCTTATTAGAGCATGCATTACTGTTTGTACCTGCTTCAAAGATATGGAATTATCAACATTTTCTAAAGTTTGGGCTAAAATTGCCCTCGGAGATGACCATTGACTGCTAAAATTTAGTACACTATTCTTGGAACATCGAAAATGGGCTCAAGAGTTAGATAATTGGGTGGTACCTACCGATGAATTCAACTTAGATGATGTCATTCAGATCATGGAAAATTTATTTTGACAGACCGGTGAAATTTATAGTATGTCCAAGCTACTTAATGCTTTGAAACTACAAGGGTGTCTGGTCCATTATCTTATACATCTCCTCGTTGAGTGGGAGGATCTATACGAAGAGGTCGTTAAGGTTGTGGAGTGCATTGAGTTTTCATGGAAAAATGATGTCATTGTCATCGGATGGGGGAACAAATTCACTAATTCAGGTGAAGAGCAAAGCCCAGACAAGACTAGCCTAGTAATCAGTGTATGTGGAATGATATCGTTTGAGGAGTTGGTAGGAGAGATTAAAAAGGTGGCCGAACTTCTCGAGATAGATGAGGAAACAGGGTATCTATTTTTCCCCACTTCTGTGAATCATATGACTAGATCAGGATGACTTTACCAGGTTTCAAATCCATAATCATTAGCGATAAACAAAGAAAAAGGTGTTAAAAAACTTCCTATCCCAGAAATAACCCTCGAGGAGAGAAAGATCCTTGATCAGTTAAAGAAAACCCTAGCTAACATCATTTTATGGGGAATCTTCATGTCTTCCTAATTTCACCAGAATGCCTTGATCAAGCTACTTATCAAGCCCACCATTCCTCCTTCCACCACGCCAAAAGAAGCAGTGAATCTAATCGGATCTCTAACCTCTACTAGAATGCTATCCTTCTCCGAAGAAGAAATCCCTAAGATTGTTTCAAATCATAACTATGCTCTCAATATCTCTATCAAAGTCATGGGAAATATCGTCCCATTTTTTCCTGTCAATAAAGGATCAACTCTTAATGTTTACCCGTTGAGAACCCTCAATTGCTTGGGACTGAAAGTAAGCGACCTTGATCCAAACTTTATTGTGGTGCGTGCTTACGATAATACTCATCGAGAAGTGATGGGATCCATAAAGCTAATAATAGGGTCTGGCCCTATAAATTCCATTACTAAATTCCAGGTCATCGATATCTCGACTTGTTTCAATCTGTTGCTCAGACGACTATGGTTCCATAATATCAAGGGTGTGTCTTCTTCCCTCCATCAGAAACTGAATTTCTTCACCAATGTGTAGGTCATCACCATATTGGGCGATGACGATAACATTGATAATGCAATAACTAATAATTCGGTAGTAGAGATACCGCACGGGGTAAATGATATGCTTCTATCAATGTTCCTAGTCGAACCGCTTTCCCTCCCATCAGAGGATGATTTTAAAGATAGGGTTTGTCTCGAACATAACCCTCATGGTAATGTCAATGTCAATGTGATATATATGTTCAAGAACATGCACTTAATGCCCAGACTAGGGCTAGGATGACGTCAACGGGGAATACTAGAACCCATAGTGTCGAAGAAGGCCATTCCTCCTTGTGACCTGGGTTATCAACCATCAGCACAGGAACTCAGAATGCTCTGCTAATCTCAATTAAAAATAAGTATAGAAAGTAACAAGATTGCCTCAAGAGATTCATTGAATAAAAGATTCATCAGAGAGGGTGAAGATTTCCCCTTTTGAAGGTTTCTCGAACCGTAGTATGATTATGTGGATAAGAAGATGAAACCAGGAATGGAGATCTTTCTCCAAGATAGATACCCATGGGCCAAAAGTTCCCAGTATCAAGTGAAACCACTCATTAAGAAAACCATAGTTGCTATCGAATATTTTGAGGGAAGTGACTCCGAGGATTCACTCAACTTGTACACACTGGGGCTAACAATCTACATAGTCCACTTAAGCACTACATCATCGGATCCATCCCTCTTGATAAAAACTGCTGATGCACCTCTCCTCAACTGGCATGCTATACCAGTTCCACCTGTCGAAATACAACACAATCCAGATTTTTACCCTATTTCCTTTTCTTTTGTTGTTCCTCCTTATTCTGATGTAATCGAGACCTCCTTTGATGAGGTTCTTAATTCTTTTTTCCCAATAATGAAATAAATGAAGATTTTAAGTAACTTATTGTGCCTTACATTAATTGTCTTGATTATAAGCAAACTATTGACGGTGATGATTTTGCAAATGAACAATTCTTAACTGATCTTAATAACGTTAATAACTGTAAGGACATATTTTATAAATGTTCGGGTTAGTATCTAGGCATTTTAGATTTATCCTAGATTTTAGAATATATGCCGTATACCACTACAGTCGGCTCATCTCAGCACGATCATATTTCGATAGCCTCAATCCTAATTCGACATTATTTCATGCACCCATTGTCATCAACATCGTTCGTCATGGTCATCATCTTCAACATCATGTGTAGTGGTCTTTATTGCGTCATGGTATACAAGATTCTGAAAAGATTGGAAGACCAGACCGATTCGGTTTTTCCTGAAATCAAACCGATCCGATGGCATTTGAAACTCTACATAATTTGGGAGATCATATCGATCCGGTATAACTCAAAAATGAACTGGTTCAATGGCTTATCATTCTCCATCAATTTTTAGAGATTGAACCGATCGGGTGATCCTTTTCGGACCGGTCCAACGAGCCTAGAAAAATCCGACGCATCAGATTTTGTTATCTGCTATAAAATCCCACTTCAGAGTTTATTTTGTTTAAGACTTTGAGGGAAAACTTTATTGACCTAATAGGACAAGTCTTCATATATTTCATACACAAACACTTTGAGATTCATAAACACTTATAATCATATGTGTGAATCATTCTAAATCTAATCATACCCATTTGTGGAGCATCTTGTGTTGAGAAGAGGGTTCTCTACATTGCTGAACTTGGAGCGTCTTTAGGGAGCTCTTGCTGATGACAACGAACTGGAGCCTGAGGTTCTTCGCTTGTCAAACTTTATTTCTTTATGTATGTACGTGTTTAAAAACCATATTGAAATTAAAAGGTTTTTCCCCTTTGGGGGATTTTTACTAATTTGCTGTGTGTGATTGATCCTTGCTTGATGTGAATATATTGAATGTCAAATCAATCACCTTTGCATGCATGACTTTGGTGTGTGTTTAAATCTAGATAATTAAAAATTAGATTTAATTAAATTTGTTTCTCTAGCTGAACAAAAAAGTGCACTCTTAAATTAGTATCAGAGCCTACTACACAATTTCACCGTGTAATTTTCCGTAAAGTTATTTTCTGAATATCAATTCTTTAAAAGTTGATTTCTTGAAAAGGCGCTTGTTCAAATGAAAAAATCATTTAATAAAATTTCTGTTTTTGACGGGTCTAACTAAGCATACTGGAAAGCCCGTATGAAATCCTCCCTTAAAGCCATTGATGAACGAGTATGGATTTTTATTAAAAATGGGTGGACACCTCCCACTGTAACTGTTGAAAATGTGACAACTTTAAAATATGTGGCTCAATGGACCGAGGATGAATTTTAATGGTCCACATATAATTCTAAAGGGATTAGTGCCATTTCTGCATCCGTCACTCTTGACAAGTTCCAACGCATAATAACGTGTACCACGTCTAAAAATGCACGGGATGTTCTTTAACTTACCCATGAAGGCACGAACGTTTTTAAAGAATCAAAACTGCAAAACCTAACTAAACAGTTTGAGACTATAACTATGCTTGAGACTGAATGTTTTGATAAATTCTATACACAATTTTCTGATATAGTTAACATTAGTTTCAACCTCGGTGAGTACATTCCTAATACACGCGTAGTTAAGAAAATCCTACATTCTTTCCCTAAGGGGTTTATCCCCAAAGTCACTGTGTTAAATTATTTAGGAAATTCGAACACTCTTAAATTAGAAAAATTAGTAGGTGATCTTCAAACCTATGAAATAGGTATGTTTCTTAAAGCTGTTAAAGCGAAAGATAAAGGGATAGATCTTAAAGCCCAAGCCAAAAAGAATTTTGAGTCAGCTAGGAGAAGGGTATAATCATCTAAACGGAGTGAGGAAAATACTTCTGATTCTGATTTCAACTTTGATTTAGATTATTTGGCTTTGTTTTCCTAGAATTTTAAGAAATTTCTCAAGTTAAAAAATAGTGGCCAAGTTAATGATAAAAAGAAATTTGAGAAAAATAAAAATGTTAAGAATTTTGAAAAAGAAAAGAAAGACACACCCAAGAGAAATGATGAGAGATGCTATGAGTGTGATGGTGAGGGTCATAGAGATTTTGAGTGTGATACAAGGCTAAACAGACTAGCCAAAGAAAACATAAAGTTGTTCTTAATTCTACCCTGAGTGAAGATAGCGAGGTCGAGTCAGTGGATTCAGGAAAAAAAATCATCGCATTCATGGCTAGCCACGTGAGAGATTCTGATGCACCTCAAAACGATGAGGATGCCTCTTCACATGGATACCTCGACACTAAGAGTGAGAGAGAGGATGTAGGGAGTGAGAGCGAGAGGGACCTTCGTCGTGCTTATGCTGATTTATATGATGATTCATTTAAAACCAAAAAGCATAATAAAGGTTCAGCTCTTAGGATTGCAACGTTAGAGAAAGAATTAGGAGAGATGAGTGAGAGTGAGTCCTCCTTGTGCACTACTTTAAGAGAAAGAGAGTCTGTTTGTGGAGAGATAGAGAGAGCCTGTTTAGAGAGAGAGAGAGAGAGAGAGTTTGTTTGGAGAGAAAGAGAAGTGTTTTGAGAAAGTTAAAGGGGACTTGACAAATAAAGTGAATAATATGACAAGAGACCTCTGTTTATTTGAAGAACCTCGTAAGATTTTGGAAGCCCTTATTACCCACTCACTCACGATCTTAGAAGACCACAAGAAGTTAAGGTTCAAATCGAGGATAGATCTGGAAAGATAGGAAATATGTTCCTCACCCATGCATTAGGATTTGGTGAGAGGCCTGAAATTGGTATTGATGGTGAACCCATTCACAAATCGCACTTAGACCAGTCCCTAAGTTTATGACGAATGCTTATGGTCATCCACCAAAACCCAAGAAAGTTGTTCGGCCAAGAAAAGCAAACTAAGGTAGGCCTCAGATTGTGTACTTTTGTACTTATTGTAAGAGGAAAGGCCACCTGAGAGAGTTTTGCTATAGTTTGGGTCGAACAGGATGTACTTATGCTCCATCACACCCCACGAGAAATCTCATGAGACTAAGAGACCAAGTTGAGTTTTTAGTCGCGACTTCTCAGAGTTTAATAGGAGAATTCCAACGGTTATCTGGACTGTCTGTGGATACTAACAACTTTGCGACTAGAACTTGGATACCTAAATATGACAACAAAGATATTATTGCTCAGAATACCTCACAGTGGTATTTTGATAGTGGGTGTTCTAGATCCATGACTAGTGACGTCTCATTTTTTACCTCCTTAGTGGATTGTAAGGAAGGTAAAGTCACTTGGTGATGGGAGTAGGTCTAGAATTTTAGGATGAGGTACTATAAAGATACCAGGATTTCCTTAGTGAATGTGTTATATGCCGAAGGTTTGAAGGCAAAACTTCTCAACATCAGCCAGCTATGCGACCCTAACTTTGTAGTTAAGTTTGATCGGGATGCTTGTAATGTTTATGATCAAGCTGTTAAACTTGTATTGCAATGGGTGAGGACATAAGATAATTGCTATGGGATAATGCCCAAGTCCTCATTTGTCTCCAACAGCACCACGATCACTCCTATGGATCTGTG
This sequence comes from Sambucus nigra, assembly GCA_949130495.1. NCBI lineage: Eukaryota > Viridiplantae > Streptophyta > Magnoliopsida > Dipsacales > Adoxaceae > Sambucus > Sambucus nigra. The sequence goes on along the minus strand of OX422212.1, from coordinate 560,777,708 downwards.
GCATCAACATCTAAGTCATGTGAACAATGGATATTTAGATTGATTAGTACAAAAGGAACTAGTACATGGCTTACCATATCTTGGAAGGCCAACTTCCACAGTTTGTGGACCCTTTCAGTTGGGAAAGAAAATTTGTAGCCCCATAGGAAGTTGAATTCCATTACTACCTCCAAGGTTCTTGAGTTAATTCACATGGATCTCATGGTTCCTACTCGTACAGAAAGTCTAGGTGGTAAGAGGTATGTCCTCCAGATGGTGCAAGATTTCTCCAGATACTCCATCTTAGGTTTTTTTAGGGAGAAATTAGATGATGTAGAGTTCCTAATGACCAAGTGCCGTGTCCTGCAAAACCAACACGGTGTCACTATTAATAGAATGCATAGTGACAATGACACTGAATTTATGGGGCTTAATGTAGATCTTTACTATGATAGCCTTGGAATAAAACATGAGTTTTTGGCCGTAAAGACCCCTTAGCAAAATGGGATAGCTGAGAGGAAGAATCGGATGATTCAGGAATTGTATAGATCTAAGCTTCTTTATCGTAAAGTTTCTAGGAGATTTTGGGCAGAGGTAGTGTCTACGGCATGCCATGTGGTGAATAGGGTTTACTTGCATCCACACACACTTCAGACGCCTTATGAATTATGGACTCGAAAGAAGCCCAAACCGACATATTTTTATGTTTTGGGAGTAAATGCTACATCCTACGGAATAAAGAGAAATTAGGAAAGTTTGACTCCTGAAGCGACGAGGGAATACTGTTAGGATATTCATCGAATTGTACAGCATACCGGGTGTTTAACCTGAGCATCTCTAAGGTTATGGTGTCAATTAATGTCACCTTGCAAGATGACGAACCTTAGGTGTTAGTTTACCCCAACCGTTTATGTGAGGATGAAGACATTTCTGGTAATGATCCCCTTATCCCTCACACAACCAGGATCCTCCTGTCTTACGGGAAACACATGCTTGGGTTTGCAAGAGTCATGATCCTATTACTATTCTAGTCAATTCCACTCTAGGGGTCAAGACTCATGCTTAACTTGAGAACGTTATCATCCATGTCTGCTACACATCCAAAGTCGAGCCCAAAACCTACAAAGAACCACTAAAGGATGAACACTAGATATCTTCTATGCACGATGAGTTGTTTAAGTTTAGAAAGAACGATGTCTGGGAACTTATTCCCCGACCTAGTTAGACTAATATGATTGGTACCAAGTGAATTTTTAAGAATAAAATGAATAAAAATTGTACGATTATCCGTAACAAGGCTAGGTTGGTCGCTCAGGGCTACACATAGATTGAGGGTATAGACTTTTAAGAGGCATTTTCTCCTATTGCGAGGCTTAAGAATGTCGACTTATTACTCGCCATCGCATGTCATCTGAGCTTCAAGTTATATCATATGGATATCAAGAATGCCTTTATAAATGGCATTCTATAGGAGGAAGTTTACGTGGAACAACCAAATGGGTTTGAAGACCCTAAGCATCCAGGACACGTCTATTATCTGAGAAAAACCTTGTATGGTTTGATGCAAGCACCCCATGCTTGGTACGAGAGGCTTACTTCTTATCTCTTAGCCCGTGTCTTCAAGAGAGGGGGAGTTAATCAGACGTTGTTTGTCAGGAGAAATTACGGTGCTCTTTTGGTTGCCCAGGTCTATGTGGACGACATAGTCTTTGGATCCATGTGCTCCCAGCATGCTCACAACTTTGAGGAGGAGATGAAGAGTGGGTTTGAGATGAGCATGGTTGGTGAGCTTACATTCTTCCTTGGTATCCAGGTTCGTCAGCTAGAGTATGGGATGTTCATCTCCCAATCTAAGTATTCTAGAGACCTCGTGAAGAAATTTGGTTTGGACTCTGCTATGCATGCGCGTACACCTATGAGTACATATGCAAAGCTTAGTAAGGACACTAAAGGTAAGGACGTTGAGCAAACCTTGTATCAGAGTATGATAGGGAGTCTTCTCTATCTGACTACTAGTTGTCCCAACATCGCCTTAAGTGTTGGAGTCTGTGCGATATCGAGCGTTCCCCAAAGAGTCACACTTATTCTCTCTAAAATGTATTATCAAGTACGTGAGTGAGACTCTTTCCTACGGCATTTGGTATTTCTTTGATAACAATGATCGATTGTCTGCCTATTCGGATGTCGATTGGGTCGAGGATGCATATGGATGTAGGAGCACTTCTGGTGGTGTTTCTTCTTCAGTTCTGCTCTTGTCTCTTCGTTGAAAAAGAAGAAAAATTCTATCTCTTTGTCCACTACGGAGGCTGAGTACATAACCATCGGAAGTTGTTGCACGCAACTTCTGTGGATGAAGCAGATACTGGAGGATTATGGGATATCAGAGGACACCATGACCATTTCCTGTGATAACATGAGCGCGATACACATATCTCGTAATCTTGTCTAGCACTCACATATAAAACACATTAGGATACGCGAGCAATTTATTCGTGAGCTTGTAGAAGAAAATGTCGTATCCTTGAGTTTTGTATCTACCGATCTTCAGTTAGCCGATATTTTCACGCAACCTTTAGATTCCCTTAGATTCGAGAGTCTTAGGAGATCTTTTGGTATTAACACACTTGACTGAGGGGTGGCCACCATGTCTAGAGGAGGATGTATTTTTCTTGTTCATATCATCTGATTCCTATCTCTAGATTGTATCATTTGTATAATTATTTATTTGCTTTTTATTTTTTTTTCAAAATCCAAAAGGATTTTATTTTTGAAAATTTTAGAAAAAGCTAAAAAGAGTTTTGTATTTTTGTTTACACCATTTGTGGAAGAATTCATATTCCACGTGACTGTTTGATAGTGATTTAAGATGCTACATCATTTCATCCATGTGCTTTACATTGATTGGAGTCTTTATGATATGATTAGTGATATCTTCTACATGTTTGGCTCCTTATCTCCTTTATTGCACACATGCACGGAATTATTTGAATATTGTATTTATGTTTCACATATTGGCTTAAGTGTCCCCATCTCAATTATGTCTATACAACGACCAAACTGCGATAAAACTTGACAAGATAGTAGTTCATGTAAAAACTGTTTACCATGAGGATTTAATTGAAAAAAAATATGATTAGTGAATCACAGGAAAGGGCTGCGAGAGTTCAAAATTTACTTGTCATAAAGCCACCGTTTGAAAAGTGCATGAAAATTTAAGTGGCAATAAAAAGAAAAATATACCAAATCAAATGGGCCAATAGGTTTTAGTTTCGTCACCTCAAAAGAAAAATATAATGTTTAATTATTTCTGAGGGAATTTGGATGGAAATAAATGAAAAACGAGTTTGCACGTCCTTGAAAGTCATGAAAAAGCGTTTCAAATGTTTGGACGTTATTGGTGGGGAAATCACTTTGAGCTTTGATTTGATGATTTGATTGAATTTATTTCTTTTAATTTCATTATTTTTACACCTAAGAAAGATGTTGAATTCATTCGTTAGGAATATTGAACATTCATCGTGCTCATATGTTATGGTTGTACGTGTTAATTTTCCTGTCAAATTTTTTCACAACCCTACATTTCCGCTATCCCCGACTTGGTTGTTTTGTTATTCTTTCATGGTGTGATTTTTCGATGTAGATTTTGTAAGCAAATTTTTTGAAAATTCAAAAACAGAAAGAGATTTTGCTTGTGACAATCTCCATTTGTATTTATTTATGTTCTTCTTTTTGTCTATTCGAGGACATCATAAAAGGGGGAGAACAAATTATGGGGGAGATAGTTTAATTTGCTAACGATCTGAGCTCAATTCATTATATATATAACTTTTGCGTGTCATAGGTATCTTTTTCTTGCCTCATGTGTGTAGGTACCAAATTGAGGATTTTTCTTGCACATCCTGATGGGGGCAAAGAAATAAAGTTTGAAGAGTTTTGAAGATTTGAAGATGATTGAAGACATGTCATCCATTTAGTATTTCTAGTTTTTAGGTTTAATGGGGATATTACTTTGTATGACAATTGTTCTTTATGGGAACATAATTCGAATTTTTTATGTATGTCACGGTATAGACATAGGGGGATATTTGTAAGGACATATTTTATAAATGTTTGGATTAGTATATAGGAATTTTGAGATTTATCCTAGATTCTAGAATATATGTCGTATATCGCTATAGTAGGCTCGTCTCAGCACGATCATATTTCGACGGCCTCAATTCAAATTCGACATTATTTCACGCACCCGTTGTCATCAACATCGTGCATCATGGTCATCGTCTTCAGCATTGTGCGTAGTGGTCTTCATCGTGTCATGGTATACAGGATTCTGAAAAGATTGGAAGACCGAATCGATCTATTTTTTCTGGAAATCAAACCGATCCGATGGCATTTGAAACTCTGCATAATTTAGCAAACCGGACCGATCCGATATAACTAAAAAATGAACCAGTTTAATGTCTTATCATTCTCTATCAAATTTAAGAGACCGAACCGATCCGGTGATCCTTTTCGAACTGGTCCGACGATCCCATAAAAATCCAGCGCATCAGGTTTTGTTCTCTGTTATAAATTCCCACTTCGGAGTTTGTTTTGTTTAATACTTTAAGGGAACACTTTATTGACCTATTATGACATGTATTCATATGTTTCATACATAAACACTTTGAGATTCACAAACACTCAGAATCATATGTGTGAATCGTTCTAAACCTAGTCATACCCATTCGTGGGGCATCTTGTGTTGAAAAGAGGGCTCTCTACATTGCTAAACTTGGAGCGTCTTGAGGTAGCTCTTGCTGGCGACAACAAACCGGAGCCTGAGGTTCTTCGCTTGTCAAACTGTATTATTTATGTATGTAAGTGTTTACAAACCATATTGAAATAAAAAGGTTTTGCTCCTTTGGGGAATTTTTCCTAATTTTCTGTGTTTGATTAATCATTGCTTGATGTGAATATGTTGAATGTCGCATCAATCACCTTTAGATGCATGACTTTGGTGTGTGTTTAAATATGGATAATTAAAAATTAGATTTAATTAAATTTGTTTCTCCAGTTGAACAAAAAGCGCACTCTCAATAATAAACAACATAACTGCATTCAAGGTAATGAAGATGAAACTGTTGTTATTAATCTCGGTTCTAGTAATTGCAGGAGATTAGGATAGGGTCTACCCTTAACGAGCATGAGCACACACAACTTGAAGAATTAATAAAGGAATTTTTGGATGTCTTCACATGGTCCTACGATGACATGCCCGACATTGATCCTTAGATAGCTCAGCACAAGATTCCAACTCTCCCAGAATGCAAATCGATCAAACAGAAACTACGAATGCTCTGCACCAAATGGTCACTCGAAGTGAAGAAAGAAGTTGTCAAACACTTGAACATGGGTTTCATTCGTGTGATTGAATTTCCCATATGGCTAGCCAATATCATACCCGTGCCAAAATCCAGAGGAAAGGTTCCCATATGCGTTGACTACCGAGACTTTAACAAAGACTCTCCAAAGTATGATTACCCACTATCCAATATCAACATGATTATGGATAACACGGACAGTCACGCTCTTAAGTCATTTGTTTATGGTTTTATCAGATATAACCAGATCAAGATTAACCCGGATAATTAAGAGAAAATAGCATTCGTCACTCCTTGGGGAACCTTCTGTTACACTATTATGCCATTTGGTCTAAAAACGTAGGGTCTACTTACTAGAGGGATGCCACAACCATATTGCATGATCTAATACACAAAGAAGTCGAGGTCTATATGGATGATATGATTATCAAGTCTAAGAATAGGGAAGGTCATCTTCCTGCTCTCCGAAAGTTCTTCGAACGACTACGGCAATACCAGATGCAACTTAACCCTCATAAATATATTTTTGGAGTTATCAAAGAAAAGATATTGGGATTCATGGTTAGTGAGAAAGGGATATAAGTTGATCCTGCCAAGATGAAATCCATACTCAAAATTCCACCACCCCGAATGGGGAAGGAAGTCTGGGGATTCCTTGAAAAATTACAGTATATCATCCGGTTCATCATTCAGTTGGCTCTATATGTGAACCCATCTTCAAACACCTCTAGAAAGATTCCAATAAGGTTTGAAACGAAGATTTCCAAGAATCCTTTGACCGAATCAAGCGATACATAACTCAACCTCCGGTACTCATGCCACTACAACCTGGTCTTCCCCTACTCTTATACCTGACCATAACAGACACTGCATGTAGGGCTTTGCTAGCCCAATACCTTGAAGAATATCTCAAAGAGAGAGCCATCTAATACACACACTCACAATTTGGATGGTTTCAAACTTAACTATACTTCCTTAGAAAAAGCATGTGTCGCCCTTGTCTAGGTCACCCAAACATTATAGCACTATATGCCCGCCTTTATTATCAGACTTGTATCCGGAATGAATGCTATCAAATACCTGGTGGAGAAACCTGTCCAATCTATCCAAATGGCCCGATGGTTAATGTTGTTAACTGAGTTTGATATTGTGCATGTCATGCAAAAATCCATGAAAGGAAGAGCCATCTATGACTACCCTATGAAAGAAACCGATGTTTGGATTTTCAAGTTCCTGGATGAGAATATCCTTTGTACCTCCCTTAGAGACCTCTGATGGAAAATGTTCTTTGACGGCGCCATTAATAAGAAAGGGTATGGCATTGGGATACTCCAAATTACCCTTGATGACTCTCACATTCCCATTCCCATTAAACTAGATTTTCCCTGCACTAACAATGACTGAATACGAGGCATGAATTGTAGGCTTCATAGTTTCTCTTAAGAAAGGAATTCGATACCTAGATGTCTATGGGGATTCATCCCTCATCATTGGTCAATACTCAGAAGATGAATAGTCAAGGACGAGAAACTCTTACCCTTCCATGCCCACCTAGAAGAGTTGGCCTCCTAATTTCAAGATATCACCTTCCACTACCTACCCCGAGCAAAGTAAAACTTAGTCGATGCCCTTGCTACCTTAGCCTCCATGGTTGACATGCCTGAAGGAATAATAATTGCCCCCTTCTTAGTCTTAAAGAAAGCTAAATCTACCCATTGATACCACATTGATCTCATTATAAAAGATCCTAATATAGTCGATTGTTGGTACTACAAAATTTGGTGCCTCCTCATACGTGGTAGGTATCCCCAAGATTCTAATAAGAAAGACCAAGAAACCCTCTGCAAACTTGTTGCTCGGTACATTATTTACAATAAATAACTGTTTAAGAGAAATTTTGATGGAACCAATTTACACTGCATCGCTGGGGCTGACATTGAAGAGATGATGTAGATAATCCATAGAGAGGAGTGAGGACCCCACATTAAGATCTATATGCTTGCCAAGAAAATCATCCAAGAGGGTTACTATTGGACTACCATGGTCCATGATTGCACCGCCTATGTTCGGAAATGTCTTAAATGCCAACAGTCTTCTAATCTTAAGGACTTGCCTCCGCAGGAATTATGCAACATGACTTCTCCCTATCCATTCTCCACATGGGGATATTGTAGGGAAGGTTGCACCCAAAGCCTCCAACAGGCATGAATTCATCTTGGTTTCCATCGATTACTTCACCAAATGGATCGAAGTCGAGTCATACGCAGTTCTAAATGCCAAGAAGGTGGTTAAGTTCATCTTAAAAATATCATCTGCCAATATGGGCTCCCACATGAGCTAATGTCAGATAACGGGTTGCATTTCAAGAAGAAGTCACAGAATTGGTCGACGAGTATGGGATTCAAAGGCACAAATCTTCTCCCAATCGACCTTAAACCAACGGAATAGTCAAAGCCTCCAATAAAAACCTCAGAGCCATCATCAGCAAGATGACCAAGAGCTGCTTAGATTTGGCCAACCGAATCGCTTACGCCCCTCTAGGGTTACCGCACTTCAATTCGAATATCTACTGAGGCTACCCCTTATTCTCTGGTATACATCATGGAGGCAGTCCTACCTGTTAAGCTAGAAATTCCTTCATTACACATCATGCTTAAAAGTAAAGTCAGCGAGAAAAATTAACATCGAAGCCGTTTTGACGAGTTATCTCTTTTGGATGAAAGGAAACTGAAGGATCTATATCATATACATGGTTACCATCGCTGAATAAAACATTTATTCAACAAGAGAGTCAGAGATCGTGGTGTCAAAAAAAGGAACTAAGGCCTGAAAGAAATAGTAGAACCCATCTGGGACCCCAGAAGGAAATTCAATACCAATTGGAGTGGCCCCTACATTATGAAGAAGATCCTATCTGGTGGCGCCACTATGCTCACCGATCTCGATGGGCAAGAGGTGGCTCGTCTAGTCAACCTAGACCCTCTCAAGAAATTCTACCCTTAGTCTATAATCTTGGCACACTATAACTCTTCTTATCCCCCTTTTATTCTAAAAAAAATTCTTCATTTTACTCTACTTAGAACTATGTGAGGCCTCATCCTCTAAAAATATTTATACTTTTAAAAATGAAACTCAGGAAATTTTTAAAAACCCTAGAGGTACGTAGGCAGCTCATACACTTTACATGGGCACGACCCCTTTCTTTTACATAAAATATTATTCTTTTCTTATCTCCGGGCACGACGGTTCATTTTTATCATTTACATGAACAAGAGGGTTATGTATGCCTTAGCGATTGGTATAGATAATTCAAATGGAAAAGTCATCAAGAGGCACATCAATATAATTAAAATTTTATTTATTTCATTGATGAAATTTCCCGTTATAATTACATCGGCATAGGGAGTCAAACAGGTTCCCTTGCCAACCTAACCATTTTTTCCTAAACACAAGCCAAACTACTCATAAATAACCTTCTCAAAATTAATTTCCATACATAAAGAAACACATTACAAAAGCTTCACAAATAAATTCCCCAGAGATCCTACCCATAGCTTCCAGAAGAGCTTACCCCATCATCATCAACATCTTGGGGTCCCCAAACCTCCCCTGCTTGGATGGAATACCGAAGGCGCTCTATGGAATGATAAGCCCGGACCATCCTAGGGAAAATAATAACACCTCCCTCCATGGTTTCAGATATGGCGAACCACATTTTCCCAGTTTCTACATCCAGTATTTTGGAAACTACCCTCCTCTATAACCATTTCATATAGTCCCTAGAAACATGCCAGACTTGGCCAACATACTAGAAAGGACAGGTCGACGATCAATAATTCTCCCACAGAGAGCCTAACCGCATGCGCAGACGCTCTGTCAAATCCTCCATAGGAAAAAAAGTCTACTGTCCGAGGTGGCACAATCTTCTCCCAGCCAAATTGACACAAGAGCCACTGGGGAAATAGAAAGAAGTCTATCGGAGGCCAACCAAATGGACATACAGGTACTCCCCTAGTTTTAAAATGGGTTGTAACTCAACCCATCAAGGCAGTGACCAAGGAAAATCTCGAGCCCCGTGATCCATAAACTAGTTCTCCCAGCTCTTAATGTATAGGCCCACGCTAATAAAGTAGTGAGTAAAAAAGTTTGGCAGAACTGCCAAGGGATATTCAGGAGGGACCACCATACGAAATATCTCCAACAACTACATGAACAACATAACTGGGCCTATCCCTCAAAAATCCAGAACGACCTTCCCGCCAGGCATCCAAACCATTCAGATTCACCGTTAGTACCATCACCGCAGGATTACGATGGTATGACATCCATGAAGTGATATCTGCCAATTTAAGGTCCACCATCATGTCCTTGGTCACCAGCAGTAGCCTCGTAGTAAGGCCAAAAGAAACAGCTCCAGCATTAGTACAGTCACTTCAACACACCAAATTTAGCATAATCCAATAACGGTGACAAGATCCACTTTACAACCCAGCTTTTTATCTCCTCTTCTATATACCAACCAAGCCTCCAAGGCCTTCCTCCACTCAAAAATTCCAAAAAACTCATTTTCCTAATTTTTCTCAGAATGGATCCTTTAAAAAGGTAAGCTCTTCAAAAATTTCCAAAAACACACTCTTTTTGTTCTTGCTCAAAATAAAAACTCGACAGAAAGTTAAAGTGCATGTAGAGTAAGCCACTAAATCAAGATAATCAAACAAAATATGCATATATTTTTGCCTTTTTGAATATCTTTCAGGTGCAATGTCGTCATATTAAGCATCTAATATAGTCAAATGCCAAGCATCCGTAGTCAACGTGGAATCTATTAGGAATCCTAAAGGAAAAGAACCAGAATCTGATGTCACCTCATCAGACGTACCCGAACTCATACGTCATAAACCGCCACAACTACGCGTTCCCCCTGGTCACCCCCGTATGCTGGATGGTCATCCCCAGGGATAGAAGGTCACCTGCAAGATCCCCAGCCACATACTGATAGGAACTGTCCCTTCACCTTCCTGAAGAAGCCCAAAAGACCATGCCACTGCCGTTTGGCACCTCTTACACCCTACCGATCAATACGTCCCATAAATTTTGTAAACAAATTCCCAAGAAATGCTGAAAAATCACAAAAAATACGCAGAAAATTCCTTAAATTACCAAATGATTTTTAGAACCTTTTTCACCAGTTTTTTTTACCACACTTACTTCCCCAGCGAAATACTAATTCCCAAAATAAATTGGATATCTTCCCAGCAACATCTCCAAAGGACAATGCAGAAATCAAGAAAATTCCCAAATAAGGATGAATCTAATCCACGAATTAATACCTTTTCCCCCAGTAAAGTCTTCAAACTTCCTTAAGAAAATTGTGACTTAAGTCCCTTAGAATTGGCTCCGGCCCGTAGAATTGGTCACATTTAACCCGTAGAATTTTTCATCTTCTACTTAAGCCCTCAAAATTGGCTTCGACTCGCAGAATTTGCCACCTTAACCTTAAGTCCTCAGAATTGACCTCGACCTGCAGAATTGGTGGCTCATACTTAAAGCTCTCAAAATTAGCTTCAACCCTTATAATTTATCGCTTTTGCTTAAAGTCCTTAGAATTTACCTCAACCCATAGAAATTTTCACCTCTACTTAAGCCCTCATAATTAGCTTTGACCCTCTGAATTGGTCACTATAACCCTAGGTCCTCATAATTGACATCGGCCTATAGAATTGGTCACCTCTACTTAAGCCTTCAGAATTGGCTTCGATCCGCAGAATTGGTCACCTTTATTTAAGCCCTAAGAATTGGCTTTGACCGGTATAATTGGTCTCTCTTACTTAAGGTTCTCATAATTGACCTCAGTCCTCATAATTGGTCACTTCACCTTAGGTCCTCAGAATTGACCTTGGTCTGCCGAATTGGTCACCTCTACTTAAGACCTCTGAATTGAATTCGACCCTCATAATTGGCCACTCCCGACACTAAGTCCTCAGAATGGATCTCGAACCAAAGAATTGGTTATCCACCAGCATTTCCTTAGGTCCCCAGAATCAGCCTCGGCCCAATGAATTGGTCATTATCGTCCCATAGGTCCACAAAATTGACATATTTCCTTAACATCATGTAGTGTCTATTTGACGGTTGTCACTTGTTCCAAGCTCACCCGTTGATGGGCTCTGTAGACACCACACTTTAGGACCCCTTAAGTCTCTCCTTAGGTCCCTAACACCTCCCCATTTCACTACAAAACCTAGATCATACTTCGAGTACTGATATAGAGGCTATCGGGCGCTCTTGAGCCTCGTTTGACTCCGGTCAACTCTATCATCAGAACAAAGCTCATAAATATTCAAGTAATCTAAATCCCCTTTCTCACGATTGGCCCCGTGTGCGAATCAACATAATGTTTTAGGCAAACGGACCATTTTACCATAAAAATCGATTTGGAGGCCACCGGACGCTCTTAGGACCTAATTTAACCCTAGACAACTTCGTCCTCAGAGAGAAAGCTCTTTTAATATTCAAAATTCATTGAAACCACTTTCTAACGGTCTTCCCCGTGCACAAAATGGCATAACCATTCAGACGAATAATCTATTTTGCCCCGAAAGTTGATCTAGAGGCCACCGAACTCTCTCGGGCTCTGTTTGACCAAAGTCAACTCTTCAACTCAAATGAGACTGAATTAATATTTGAAGGGAACTAAAAACTTTTTCTTAAGGTCCCCTCATGCATCAATCAACCTTACGATACTTACGAATGACCCGTTTTACTATAAAAGGTCACTGATGCTTCCGGTTCCCGATTGACCAAGGTTAACTTTTCAAACAGATTGAATCTCTTTGGAATGGAAAATTACCTCGCATAACCTTTCCAACAGTCCACCCCATGTTCAACTCTGACTTACCATTCAGACGAATAATACATTTTTGTTCGATAATCTCTCGTCTAAAGGATCGATAAGTGCTTACGATCCACGTTTGACCCAAAGTCATGTCCCGGACCCGAGAGCGGACCAAAGGACTCTTGAAGGTCTCAGAATTACCTTTAGAATGGTGTGACCTGTGCACAATTTGCATCAATGGATTGTGTTCTGTGACTGTATTTTCGAGAAAATCTATACGAGACTATCTATTGGAAGATCCATTTCCTTGCCCATCAGTAGTGTGCCTAGGTTTACCTGCTAATTAGAAGGGCTAGGGCTATGCCGATCGGCACCCCCTTACCATATAAATAGAGGGCATGACCTCACTCCCAAGTCACACCTCAGATCCATCATCATCGGCGATCTCAGCCACATTCTCTTGCAATCTACGAAGTTTACTTATGTGAAATTCATTTCCATATTACATTCCCATAATTTTCATACCCAATTTGACAAAATCTCATTCTCTCACATCCAACATTCATCTTCACATCTAAGGAAGCTTATCCAAGATCGAAAATAGCTTCAATTCTCCAAAGAAGGTCTAAAATCCATCTCTCTCTTTAAATTTCTTATTGTTGTATTAAGTATATGAATTCGTAATCTAGATTTTACTTTAGTTCATACACATTAACGTCTCACCTTTTTATTAGTTATATTGCACATATTCTATTTTCTATAAAAACAAAAAAAAACAAAAAGAGGATTACACCTATAAATTCCAACGGGATTATCCTGCACAATTTCTCAAAACTAAAACACATTTTCTACAAACAGTATAATCTACAAGATAAACCCCAGCCCACCCCTATGCCGCATGCGAACTACGTGGCCTTTGGTATTTTTATAGGCTACGTAGGCGTTTGGGGCTAAAACTCGAGACTAAAGTCAAATTTTCCAATTTTTTAAATTTTCTCATTTTCATATTTTTCACCTTTTTATATATACATTATATTTGATCTTTATTACCATTTTATCCCAACATATATTATCGTTTCATTATAACGATTGATATCTCGATAAACGCATAAATTATATTTTCTGAATATTATTTTGGAAACATTCTTATAGATGACCTCACTACATCTTGTCCATGGTATGAGTTGAGCAATTAGGATCTCCATTTATATATACACGCGCACACACTTCTATGAGAAATTAAGGGAAATAGTAACACAAGCCCTTGCGAGACCGAAAGAGCAGGATGGGTGCCTAACACCTTCCCATTCTATAACATAGCCCCCGAACCTTCGAACTATTGACTTCATAAGAATCAGTTTGTCTTTGATGTCGCTCTCTCGAAATGGCAACATTTTCTTTTTCCTATCTTTTGCAAAATAGGCTGGCGACTCCATATTTTTACATTCATCCCACACCGACGACGATCGAAGCTCTACTAGAGTAAAGAGGGCACGAGACCTTTTTATCCCCCTTTCCTTTTTCCCCACCCGGGAAGAGAGAGAGAGGAGATGAATCCGAGGATGGCCACATTAGGTTTCGGGATCCTTGGTGACACTAGACTTAGACTTCCTTATACTTTTTTTAATATCATAACAAAAAATTCTTAGGTGACCTTTCCCACCACAACGTGTACAAGTGTAGACACGAGAAATGTTACCATTAGTTTGACCTTTTCTAACGTCCGTGGCTATAGTTGCCCCTCTTAAAATGTTGGCCTTAGCTTTAGTAGCGGAAGCACTTGGACCATCGAAGCCAGTTCCAAACTTCTCATTTTTTATTTGGATGGTGCCTAAAATCTTTTCCAACTTCTATGACCTAGATTCCAAATCAAACTTGACATGACTCGAGTCTCTTAATTTCTCCTCTAACTCCACAATCCTAGGCTCAAGAGAAAGACGACACTCATAAAATTTTAGGGACTTCTTCTTCTTATGTTAAATCATTCCTAGAAGGGTATCCCCCCCCCCCAAAAAAAAAAAAAGTCTTATCATGTGACCTTAAATCCTCAATCGATTTACTATCGTCATTATCTATGACACGCTCTTTCACTTAGCTTCTAACTTCAAGTTGAACTTTTTTAACTTCAACGACTCGGTGTAAAACTCATGAAAGGACACTTGAATCTCACTCTCCTCTTTTTTTTTTCTTCTTCTTCTTCCACCTCACTACTCATGGGGGAATTAAAAAAATCAGACCTCAGAACCATCATGCAAATGATCATCCTCATAGATGAAAGAATTTTCTGTTAAGTCCACATGACTAGTCATAAAGGAAATGCAATTATGCTCAATGGGGGAATAATATTCTTCTTTTTACTAACTATCACGAAGAGTATCATTATATTACTTGGTCATCTTTCCCTCCTTTGTTTATTGGGACACTTACAGGAATAATGCCCAAAATCTTGGCATTCAAAACACTGGTCCTGATTATCCACCTTCTTAGGACCATCCATTTTCTTCTTATCATGAATATTGCAGTTCTAAAATTTCTCCTCAAAACTCTTATGTTCTCTCAGCTTAAGAAACTTCTTAGCACACCTAGAGATATTTTCGGGATCTAACTCACCCTCACTATAGAAAACTGACACATCCTCCTTCTAGTATTTCAAAGTTATGCCAATGTTTCTCTTATAATCATTTTTCTTCGGAGGACACGTGTTCATATCATAGGTTTGGAGATCACCTAAAAGTTCTTAGACTCTCATGATGTCGATACCACCTAGGAAATATGGGACCGCGACTTTGACAGTAAATCTTTTAGGCAACGACCTTAAGTTTTTTTGCACCACTCTCTACTCGGGTATAGTCTCACCTACGTTAAACGAGGAGTTGACTATGTCCCATAAGCTATAATAAAATTCACTAAAATACCCATGCTTTAACATTTTATTTGTTTTAAACTTAGTCATCAAACTTTGCAACTTGAAAACCCTAACCATATCGGTACCCTGATGTATGGATCATAAAATATCCTAACGATCCTCGGCGCTTTCGCGTGTCATAATTTGTCTAAACTCTGAACATGCAGAAAATATCATTCACTCCCTTAGAATTAATGTCGGGGAATTATTTTCAATTGTTGTTCAAGTAGAGAACATTTTCAATAAACTACCCTTGGTGGGAGGACATCACCCTTGCTCAATCGAGTTCTAAATATTTTCATCTATCGATTTTAAGAAAAACCGCATACATGCCTTCCAGTAGGTATAGTTTGACTCATAAAAAATTAGAGGTTGGGTAATGGAACTTTCCTATTGGTTAAAATCCATTTAAACAACCCTAAATGACACTAAACAGGGGTCTAATATGATAAGCTAGTGTATCCCTCTATGATACCAATATGAAAGTGCTCAAGTGCTCCTAGGTTTTATACGAATTGCCAAACAAACACCAATTTTTTTAATGTTCCAAATTAATTAAACTAATTTTAACTTTGCACCAAATAAACCAATGTTTTGTGAAAAATAATTTACCAATTTTATCTTGACCTAAGCATACATCTAGGTGATATAATCAATAACAAAATAGGGCAAACCACAACATGATGATGTACGAGAAAAAATCACAATGGTAAAAACCTCCGGTAGTCCAACCACACAAGTCCGGAAAATTATAAGTCTTAGTACAATAACAACTTAGACTTACTCAATGACTCGACACCTTCAAGCCTTGATGCGCTTATTTGTTCCTTATTACCTTCTTCGAAGCCACAGTTGGACGTTTTACAGTAAACAACACAATGCAAATGCTTTCCCACATCTTGGTATTCCAATGATCCTACTAGCCTTTTGACTGGTCTAGTCGTCACATAGATAAATTGAAGAAGTTCCTCGTGCATAACACTTATCCACAAGGAGTCACTTAGGGATTCATTTCATTATTTGGTTCTACAAGAGACACAAAGCATGCATAATAAGAAAAATTACATAGCTAGGCTCAGTAATATTACCAACCATGTTGTCCAAGGGGTGATCTTTAGAAACCAAGTTAGGTACTTCGAGCATCTCAGGTGGTAAAGGATCATCTATCTCTGGAGAGTCACAGTTAAAAATATTTTTAGACTCTTCCACGATAGTTGGTCCTGTGAGTTTACTCTCAAAATTAGTGTCACTAACAATCAAATTATTGTATTCAATGAGGGTTTTGGTTCGAAGGTTATAGACGCGATAGGCTCTACTATTTGGAGAGTAATCTAAGAAGATGGCTTTATCACCTCTAGTTTTGAATTTGGATAAATGTTCTCTGTCCTTACACACATAGCAAGCACTGACAAACGTTCTAAAATATTTTAGGTTAGGTTTCTTGTCATACCATAGTTCGTAAGGAGTCTGTTTGGTATCTTTTCAAAGATAGACACGATTTATGATGTGGCAGGCAGTCCTAACAGCTTCTACCCAAAAATACTTACGAAGTCTTTTGGCATGAATCATAACTCGTGCCATTTCTTGAATAGTCTTATTCTTTCTTTCAGCTATTTCGTTTTGTTGAGGGGTTTTAGGAGTACTAAATTCGTGTTGATAACCATTATAGGTACACTATTCAGTAACTCCTAAGTCTTTAAACTCTCCCCTACGATCACTACGGATATAATTTACTTGACTATCCTTTCGTTCTCAATACCTAGAAGAATTTTAAAAATTCTTGAAAGGTGTCGGACTTTTGTTTAAGAAAATCCATCCAAGTAAAGAGGGTAATGTCATCGACCATCACTAAGATGTAGCTATTTCCACATAGACTAACCATTCTAACAGGACCCATTAGGTCCATATGGACAAGTTCTAGAGGTTTAGTAGTCAAAACATCTTTGACTTTCCTATGGGTAGTCTGAACCATTTTTCCTTTTTGGCAAGGTCCCTAAACAATGTTTGATATAGACTTTATTTTAGGAAGACCTCTAACTGCTTCTTGGGAACACAATTTACCAAGGCTATCAAAATTTATGTGACCTAACCTATTATGCCAAATCTCATTTTCATCCATTCTGGTAATGTTACAAACCTCGTTATTTGGATTAACTGTATAATAGTTATCTGGGGTACGAATGGCCTGTGATAATGTAGTTACCATTTTCATTTAAAATTTTGTAATTATTCTTTAAAAATGTGACAGTGTGGTTAGAGTCACAAAATTGTGATATACTTAATAAATTTTCTTTTACACCTTTTACTAGAAGAACATCTTATCAGATAGGTAAATCTTGTTCGTGGAGAGTCCTTTTACCAATGATCTGGGTTGATATCCCATCTCCAAACAAAATTTACCTCCAGAGAAGTTAGTTTTATTTAGAAGTTTGGTTTCATCCTCGGTCATGTGTTTATAACATCCGAAATCTAAATACCATCCAAATGATGTGTGCTCGGCTTTCAAAGCACTTATCACAATATTACATTTCATATGGGGTCTTAATTAATCCTTCCTAACCCAAATTTCTCTAGTTTTTAAAAGTTTGCGCTGATTAGCTCAAATAAGGTAAAATTTACGAGCATTAGCCTTTTCTTTAAAAGTTTTTTGCGCAAATTTATTTTTCTTAAATTTCTGAGCATTTGGTTTAGGCATAAATCTATGGTTTCCTCTGGATGATGATCTTTTAGTATTAGATCATTTCTTTCTATTTTGATAGTTAGAGTTCTTATCTGGTTGCCTATGAAGAATATACTTATTTCTGCCTTGCCTAGAATAGTTAAAATTATGATAGGCAGGTAAACTAAAAATAGGTTTGCATAGACATTTAGAAAGACATTCATTAAGGGAATGTCCAAAGACATCGTAGTATTAACAATAAAGATGGCTTGTAGGAGGTGTATCCTTAAGAAAGTTGTTAGACAAAGGTTTGTCTAAAAATTGAATTCTAGCCTTATTCCTAGAAGGTACAGATTGAAAAGATGAATCATTTTTCCTAATTGGAGGGCAGACATATTTATCCTTATGTTCAACATTAAGCTTAGATGTACTGGCCTCACCAATATCTATATTTTGTTGTTTCAAATCAAAGTTTTTTTTCAAGGCATGAAAATCTGGACAGGTTTCAATAGGTCTTTTGCCACCAGACACAAACCTAATAGTTTCAAGA